>VMDR010007139.1:0-41994 GCA_007922815.1 Macrotus californicus | reverse complement strand
ACCTACCATTTATGCTTCTTATTCCCTGTACCTTTTCTCCCTCTCTCCCCACTCACTCCCCTGATGATAACCCTCCATGTGATCTCCATTTCTGTGATTCTGTTCCTGTTCTAGTTGTTTGCTTAGTTTGTTTTTGTTTTTGTTTTAGGTTTGGTTGTTAACAACTGTGAGTTTGTTGTTATTTTACTGCTCATATTTTTTATCTTCTTTTTCTTAGGTAAGTCCCTTTAACATTTCATATAATAAGGGCTTGGTGATGATGAACTCCTTGAACTTGACCTTATCTGGGAAGCACTTTATCTGCTCTTCCATCCTAAATGATAGCTTTGCTGGATAGAGTAATCTTGGATGTAGGTCCTTGTCTTTCATGACTTGGAATACTTCTTTCTAGCCTCTTCTTGCCTGTAAGGTTTCTTTTGAGAAATCAGCTGACAGTCTGATGGGCACTCCTTTGTAGGTTACTGTCTCCTTTTCTCTTGCTGCTTTTAAGATTCTCTCCTTATCTTTCATCTTGTTTAATGTAATTATGATGTGCCTTGGTGTGTTCCTCCTTGGGTCCAACTTCTTTGGGACTCTCTGAGCTTCCTGGACTCCCTGGAAGTCTATTTCCTTTGCCAGATTGGGGAAGTTCTCCTTCATTATTAGTTCAAATAAGTTTTCAATTCCTTTCTGTTCCTCTTCTCCTTCTGGCACCCCTATGATTCGGATGTTGGAACGTTTAAAGTTGTCCTGGAGGTTCCTAAGCCTCTGCTCATTTTTTTTGAATTCTTGTTTCTTCATTGTGTTGTGCTTGAATGTTTCTTTCTTTCTTCTGGTCCACACCATTGATTTGAGTCCCGTTTTTCTTCCCATCACTGTTGGTTCCCTGTACATTTTCCTTCATTTCCCTTAGCATAGCCTTCATTTGTTCATCTGATTTGTGACTGTATTCAACCATTTCTCTGAGCATCCTGATTACCAGTGTTTTGAACTGTGCATCTGATAGGTTGGCTATCTCTTGGTCACTTAGTTGTATTTTTTCTGGAGCTTTGATCTGTTCTTTCATTTGGGCCATTTTTTTGTTTGTTTGTTTCAGCGCTCCTGTTACGTAGTAAGGGACAGAGCCTTAGGTGTTCACCAGGGCGGGGCAACCACATCACTGCATTGTGATGCTGTATGTGGGGGAGGGTCCCAGAGGGAACAGTGTCGCTTGCTCTGCTCTCTGCCGGTTTTCAGTCACTTCCCCTGCTGCCCACAAGCAAATCAGGCCCTTCTGGTGCTGATTCCCGGGTGGGCTGTGGGTCTCTCCAACGAACTCTCCTGTGAGACTGGGAATTTCTCCCGCTGCCTCAACCCTCACAGGTGTTTTCAGTCAGAGGTTTGAGGCTTTATTTCCCCGGCACTGGAACCCTGGGATGTGCTGTCTGTCTCGCTCCCCAGTTGTTCCTCCCGGTTTATCTGCATGTGGGACCGCCTGGTCCGCCAGCCGCCACCTTGCCATGAGTCCTCTCCGCCTGGTTACCTGTCTCCGCCCCTCCTACCGGTCTGGGTGAGTGTTTCTTCTTTAACTCCTTGGTTGTTGGACTTCCATACGATTTTCTGTCAGTTCTGGTTGCTTTCTGTTTTTAAATTGGTTTTTGTCTTTCTTTTGGTTGTGTGAGGAGGCACAGCGTGTCTTCCTATGCCTCCATCTTGGCCAGAAGTCCTCCAATACATCCCCATGTCAGTTTTTGAAGGGCAGGTACGTATCTCAAAGAATGTGCGGAACAATACAGAGCTTTAAAAGCAAAAATGCTTGAACAAAGTCATTTGTTAAAGTGTACGTGATTTTTTCTGAACTCGGTGAGGGAACCAGGAATTAGATAATAAGACAAAAGATTTGGTTTCCTTAAATACGTACACACATGTACAGTTAGCAAACAAAAACACTGCTACTTCAGATACAAAACTAAGTAACATTCTACAGGGCAATAAAACCGTAACATCTTTGGGATTGGTTTCTGTAGAGGCTATCACATGGTAACACTTGATCAAACCCTTCAGAGTAGCCTCCAGCTTCACAGAGATGTAGCACTATTTGCCCTTTTATCCGATGTGGATTGCTCGTCAAGTATACGTGGAGAACAAAGTGACCAAGCCCACTAGAATGAGATGAGGATAAACCAGGACCACGTGGTTTCACTCAGTCTTTCTTCCAGTATTAATTCTGAAAGTTCTCAACATTTACCTTCGTAAGGGAGCTGGTATTTTCCTGTATTACCATGGCTTGAATTATGTGTGAAGGAGGAATAAAGAAGCTCCAGGAGGCATGTGTGTGGATGCAACCTATGACTTTCAGTATTTGGAATGTGTGAAATCAGTTTTGGCTTCTCAGAACCCTCTTTCACTCACCAGCTAATTCCCCACTGAGTTCTATGTAGGCAAACAAACAAACAAATAAAAAAACCCTGTTCTTTTTTTAGATGCCTTCACAACCACTGCTGCTTCTCTTAAATGCAAGTCAGAGAACTATTTGTGAAACCAGGATCAAGGGAATTCTTGTGAATGGCAAGGATTTATTTTTTCTCCTTATCATCTTTGTGTGCTTAGTCCTGACACAGGACCTGGCACACTCAGTAAGTGAAGTAAGCATATACAAACTTAACTAGGCTATAACTACTTCTTATCCATGAACTTACCTAGGCTGGGATGTGATGCAATTGGATAAATGGAGTTTGGGAAATGCCTGTTCACATTTCAGTATTTTTTCAGGAAACAAGGCAGTCAGGTATTCTGTTAACCTCATTCTTGTGTCTTTGACTACGAAAAAAATCTTTTATACATTTCTTCATTCTCCTTCATCTGTGAGGCTAAGCAACCCCAATTTTTTCTCTTTATAAATGCTTTAAAAGATATAGTAACTGAAATGTGTTCCCAAATTTGGTTCATTTGTAACTTTTAAAAGATAACTTTTCTTCTTCGGGGGCACTATTAACCTCTCAGTGACCAGAAATGAACATAGTACTTTGTTGCTACATGTTCTCTTGGCATTAACTGCTACTTGTTTCAGACAAGCAGGGAAAAAGCTCTTTTCAAGACTGAAATATAATGCTACCACTTGACAGATTCTGTAGTATTCCCTCAAAGCAGATAAAAATTATTCAAGTGTATTCTTTACTTGGTAATCTGTGATAGAGTCTTAGGAAGAATCTTATTGTAACACAACAGCATTTAACTATTTTGTGCGTACGTTCGTGTGTGTGTGTCTTTGGGTGGAGGTGGACCAGGAGCCTAAAAGTCTGATTTGATTATTTTTGTTTGGGAAAAATCTAGATTTTTAGAGAGAAGCTGGGCCCAGGTCATATGAACTCTGTGCTAAGGCATGATGGCTCCATGGGGCAAAGTCCCTCTCCTCCCTCCGGCTGCCTTACAAAGGACCTGGCAGGAGGCCTGCACCCTCTAACTCAGATGTGGCTGTATTTAATGCTTAGATCCAAGAATCTGACGTTAGCCATGGTTTCTGTCACCTGGGATACAGTTTGCTCTGATGAGAACTGCAGTTAAGAGGAAGACACTCAGTGGGGAATCAGCTAGTAAGAGCAGAACTCCTCAGAATCAAGTGATACCTGATTTTCATCGGCAAAACAAATGCCAAAATTGTGTTTCCTTTTTTAGAGAAAGCTCCGGGGGCATCACATACCACAGAGCCAGTGTCCTCAGAGAGTACTAGCTTCTTCATCACTGCCAAAGGCGAGGTGAAAATGAACACTTTATTTCATCCATCTGGGAACCCAGCTTCACCTCAGTGGAATGGAGATTGTTTGAGACAGATTATTTAATTTCTTGCTCCTGGTTTATATATTGTCTTCATTCTGTCTCTAAAGTGACTTTCCTAAATCCTTGTGATTTCCTACCTTCTGCCCTTCTCTGGTTATATTCCATACAGGATTAGAGCAAGGAAATAAATTAGAATTAAAACCCAGATTTTTGTTGTTGCAACCCTCTCCCAAACCCTTCTTTGCATCTAGAAATTTACGTATTTTTTTTTCTTACGTAGGGATTAGCGGCTTTTTCTTAGCAGAAATATGGTAGAAAATCTCAGAGATCGGTGAAAAACCCCAGACATTAAGAAAAGTAGGATATAGCAACTTAATTTGCTTGGAAAAATCAGTGTAAACTCAACACCTTAAAAGGACATTGTCCAGCACTGCAACTTCTTATATGCCCCAGCAAGAAGTAGCCCTCACTCACTACCAACTCTCATGGGTACTTACAATGCTCAGATTTGGGTCTTTGTTACTTTTCTCCACTAGAAGGAGCCTGGGCTCCTCAAACTGCAGCAGTTTCCAAGATTAGAGACAAGAACAAAAAAATTTAATGGATCAGGAAATATCCTTCTATTGCCAGAAAACAAAGATTCTTTAAAAATACATTTAAGTCTTCCAGTCAAGATGGAGATGTAGGTAGACACGCTTCGCCTGCTTGTGCAACCACAGAAATTTACAACTAAACACCAAAACAGCAGCCAGAACTGTTAGAAAATTGAACTATATGGAAGTCTGACAACCAGGGATTTGAAGAAGCCACATTCATCCAGACGGAGGGGCAGAGACGAGGAGATGGGTAGAGAGGCAAGGAGACACGGTGTGGCATGGAGAGGTGGTGGCAGTGGCAGAATGGGCAGTCCAGGTGGATAAAAATTGGGAGGGATACCTTGGGAGCCAGTGATCCCAGCCCAAGGCCAGACTGCACAGCCCAGGGTTCCAGCACCGAGAAGATAAATCCCCACAACTTCTGGCTGTAAAAACCAGTGGGGGTTGGGGTGGCAGAAGAAACTGCCAGATTTTCAGGAGACTCCACTTACAGGGTCCACATGGTCTTAGAACGTACACAAACCACTCACTCTGGGATTCACCACCAGACCAACAGCTGGAAGGGTGCCAGTCATATACATGGAGTGGGTGAAGTGACTGGAAACACAGTGAGTGCTGAGCAAAACTGCAGAAGCCAAGCAGCGGCACTGTGCCCTCTCCAAGCCCTCCCCCCCGCCACAGAGCCACAAAGCAGTACAATGGAGTATCCCACCCTGGCCATTATCTAAGGCCAGATCTGCCCCACACAATTTATAGGTGCCTTTTCTACAACAGGCCACACAACTGAGGCAGGCCACACAACTATAGTCAGTGTTCTCACTGGCTAAACTTTGAAAAATTAAGAATCAAATGTTATTTTTACTATTTTAAGTTCATAATGATATAAAGAAGAAAAAAGCTAGGTGGAGCAGGGGGCACCATCATGGGAGTGCACATCCGCCATGACAAAGAGGAATGGTTCAGCGCAAGGAGCCCAAGAGCCAGGACATCTACCTGAGGCTGTTGGTCAAGCTGTACAGGTTTCTGGCCAGGTGAACCAACTTCACCTTCAACCAAGTGGTGCTGGAGAGGTTGTTGATGTGTGGCACCAACTGGCTGCCTGTGTCCCTTTCCCTGATGTTCCAAAAGATGATGCTTCCTGGCCGGGAGGGCAAAACCACTGTGGCTGTAGTGACTGTCATTGACAATGTGCATGCCCAGGAGGTGCCTGAACTGAAGGTGTGTGCACTTGTGTGAACAGCCACACCTGGAGCTTCATCCTTAAGGCCAGGGTTAAGATCCTCACCTTTGACCAGCTGGCCCTGGACTCCCCTAAGGGCTGTGGCAGTGTCTTCTTTCTGGTCCTTGCAAGGGCGGAGAAGTGTACAGACATTTCTGCAAAGCCCCTGGAACTCCGCACATCCTCACCAAACTCTACCTGTGCTCCCAGGGCCCAGAGTCTCTAAGTGCACCAGGGGCCAATGGGCCAGCTTTGGCCCATCCCCAGATTATATAACCACAGATTATATCTTGTTATTAAAAATATTTTGGGTGTGACAAAGAAAAAAGTTAAAGTGTAAGAAAAAAGGTGGATATAAGAGAAAAGGATTGTGACTATAAATATACTTGTTTTCAATTTATGTCTTGCTAAAGGATAATTTTAAAAAGAGGGCATTATATTTATATGACTCTCTGATGTAGATACTAAGACACACAATTCAACTGAATGAATTTAAAGATGTAATTGGCTTTATTTAATGATTCAAGAATTGGACAGTATTACATGTAGCAGATAGAGTTCCAAGGAGCTGTACAAAATGGAAAACTTCTATACGGAATTATTAAGTCTTGCTTTGCTGATGAAAGGCTTAGCACAGGTGACTCCATTATGGGCCTGTTGTCTCTTCTTTAACAATGTAAAATGAATCCATGTAAATGATTTTATCTAACTCATTAGTTAATGAGGGAACCAGCCCTATGTTGCCACTTAATCAAAGGAGAATTTCAGGAAACACATACATGTAGGAAATGAGGAATGTTGAAATGAATTTAAAATGGGTCTGTCTATAGGCAACAATAAATTGCATTCAACTGTTAATTTGCATTTCTATGGACAAGAATCCTTTGTACTATTATTAGGTTACTACAACTCACACAGAGTTGTAAAATAGTTTGCAGTGAGGGGAAAATAGCATTTCTCCTTCCTTTCTAAGTTCCTGGCTGGAACCCTGTAACGAAAGATGGATTCACAAGAAAAATTCATATAAATTTGTGTAAGTTCTGTGTGATGAAGGAGATTTCAGAAGGAAATCAAGACCCAAAGAAGTAGTTATACCTGCATGTTTTAGTGCTGGGTTTCAGGAAGGGCAGAGAGCAGTAGAAAACATGATAACGTGCACACACACACACACACACACACACACACACACACACACAGAGGGTACAAGCTGGGGTAAACAGCAAGGCCTGTTTGCTCAGATTCCTGTCTTGGAGATAAGGATGTTCCTTTCCTCCAGGAATAGGAAGGGCATCTCCCACATGACGGGTTTTATGACCTGCCTCAGGGAGAGTTCAGAATGCTCTTCCTGCACATGGCATTTCTCAAATTCCTTTAGCTTAAAATATTCAGTATGTCAAGGTACCATACTTTGGAATAGCACATCTAGTTCAAAGACAATGAAACATGGAAAATGTGCCAGACAGGACAGCCAGTACAGGCATGGGCAAAGTAAGTTCACAGTTGTTCATAAGGAAAAAGGCATATTATGATGATCACAATAGCTTTATTAATTCAAAAGAATGTCACAACGGTAAATCTACTCTTTTTTTAAAAAGATTTTTTATTATTTTTAGAGACAGGGGAAGGGGTGGAAAAAGAGGAGAGAAGAAGCATCAATGTGTGGTTGCCTCTTGAGCAGCCCCTTGGGGATCTGGCCCACAACCCAGGCATGTGCCCTGACTGGAAATCAAACCAGAGACCCTTTGGTGTGCAGGCCGGCACTCAATCCACTGAGCCACACCAGCCAGGGCTGTAAACCTACTCTTGCCCATCCCTGTACATGTTTTTTCTGCCTGTTTCAAAGTCTTTCTGACAGTCTACTCTTAAAGTATATAAATGTTCTTATTTCTATGTCTTTATAAAGGAAATAATATACACAAAGAACATCAGAAGCAGATAAGGTTCCAAGAAAGAGAAAGGTTGATCAACACTAGCAACCACATGAAATGACCAGGAGAATGGGAGGTTTAGCAATTATTCAACACACAGCCATCATGCAGGAAGGTAATGTATTCCAAGGAAATAAAAGCGTGGAATATCCCAAAGAAGAGATTGAACTACCTAGACTCAGTCCCTCACCACCCTGGGGAAACTATTTCTACACCTTTGCTGTGCAAAATATGGTTCAAGGACCAGTAGTGTGGCCATCCCGTGGGAGGTAGTTAGAAATGCAGAATCTCAGGTCCTACCCCAGTCCTCCTAAACCAAAGTCTGTACTTTAACAAGACTCACAGGTGATTCTTGTGCCAGACTATTATGGCACAGTGGTAAGACTGTTGGTTAGATACTGCCAGACCTAGAATATATGCAAGTGTATCATTTTATAGGGGAAACCATGCACCAAAAATCAAAATCTATAGGAAAGGCAACTATTTAAAAATAACAGCAAGTTTTAACTGAAATATAGGTTTAATTTAGTAACTAGTGGTTTGGGGTAGAATCATTCTGGATTGTGATCGGATTCCAAATCCAGTTATGGGCCTGTTGATAGTAGCCGTGATTAAGTGACTACCCCAACAGTGCAGTGCTGGTAATCAGTGCAATACTGCGAGTGTGTTTGTCTGTACATAGGTTGTTTAAAATACTTATAAGAACCTGCTGTGTTAAATTTGTAATTTTAAGTAATTAGAGTATATAGTTAAATAAGTTTATAATCACTGAATATTTGGGAAACTTAAAGTTGCTAAATCTGTGATTTGGTGTGTCAGTTGTACGGGTAGTGCATGAATGTTTAGGATAGTGTTGATTGTTTAGTATATAAAGAAATGCTATTGGTGTATAAAATACAACTCCGAAGTCACTTATTTCATATTAGTGGCCTGCAAGTAGTCTGGGGATGCCCTCCCTCTGCCTGTGAGTTGAGTTCAGGTATGTTCCAGGGTACATGGCAGAATTGGAAAAGAGGAGAGTGAAGACATGTGATTACCTTAAACCCACAGCTCAAAACCAGTAGGCTCTCTTTTTGGTCCACATGCCATTGTCTAAAGCAAGTCACGAGGCCAAGGTCAACATCAAAGAAGTAGGGAAAACTGCTCTACCTGCATTCTTGAACATGGCAAAAGGGAGGAGGCAAGGAAGAATTGTGAGCAAACAATGTAATCTTCCACACTCAGTACAGCCATGAGATCAAAGTATTGGCTATGTACCGAAGGAGAAGTAGTAGTGATCATTTTCCATGCATGAAAGCCTCATAAATAACAGACTTTCTATAGCAAATTTCTGATTAGTGAAAGATTATCTATTTTTGTGGGATCAAATGCAATATGATGAGAACATCATTTGATCTCAGTGTTTTTGTAGCAGGATTGTAAAATTACTCATGATACAGAAATTTAGGAGGGGTTTAGTTTCTTTATTTTATTTATAGCCAATTTGATCTTGTGATCTGATAGGTTAGATGGAAAGAAAAAACAAAGAGAAACTCAGTTTAATCTGGTTTAAAATGTGTTCTGATCCAGTAATTTAAACCACCTTATTAGGTAGTTCTCCGGTTCTTAGATTCCCCACATTTTCACAGCCCTTTTATCTGAAAGTACATGGACAATTATAGATTACCATATTCTTATGCTAGGGGGTGAAGGGAGGGGCCCCTATGGCCTCCTGGCTCTTGATTGTGTTTTGGTTAGTTCACCCACGTTTTGGCTATAGATTTCGGTGGCTGCTAAATGTATCTGTTTTTTTCTGGTTCATTCAGGGCCTAGTCACCCTTCCTTGTTGGCTTGGCCCCCCTCCAGCTCGGTCTGGTTGCAGATCCTTAAACGTATCCCCCCATCGAGCTCTTGGCCAGGCTGCTGCTCATCCTGCAGGATCATCTCTCCCAACAGGTCCCAGGGCAGGCTGCTGGCTCTCAGCTGTGTGTGTTACCAAGGGAGGCCTGGGAGTAAAAACTAGGTTCTCCCTCCTTTCTTCTCTCCCTCTCCCCCTGCCTCTCTCTGTCTCTCCTCCTCCCCATCCTCCCACCTCCTCTCAGGGACCTCAGCACTCCAGTCTCCTAATCATTCCAAGACATCCTGTGTCGAGATGAAGCTACTGAGAGTCGCTATCCCAGAATCCCACAAGAGGGGGCCAGATGACCACCTTGAAGCATGAGTTTCTCACGGTACACCTTTCCCGTCCTCTGATCCCTCTCTTTCTTCTCACTGCCCTCTGCACCACAAGAGGAAAGTTTACCTGTACTTCTCTATCACATCCTCTTTCCACCACAGAGTAGAAAGTTTCTTGGCACAGAGTTATAGGCAAAGAGGAAAATTGCTGTGGTTTGGTTTGCCAAGTCTAGCTCCTAACATGTTGAGAGCCAAGTGATGTAGAAAAACACCTTTTACCTTGACAGTTTCTCACTGCAAAATCCTAGTTAATACGTCAGAAGCAGGCTGTTACTTCTTTTATTCCTAATTACCACCCTCCCCCCGACAGGCATACAGATGGGTGCTTTTAGCTCTTTCAAGAGAAGGTCCTGACTAGGGAAAACCAAAGGGAAAAGGATGCGAATTTTTCAAAGTTCTGCTCTGGTTGTTACATTGACACTTTGTATTTGTCATGGCTCAAGTTGAATAATATTTCAGAAAATCAGATTTGTTTCCACTTTTAGATCTATTATCTTCTGAGGCAACACTGTGGAGAGCAATCCAGTACCTACACGATATGAAGGTTGACATTCACTTGTAACCAGCCATTAACTTTATGTCTGCGTGTATTTTGAGGGTTGAGGGACAGCCAGGGGTGATGAGGATTATCTAAAAATAAGAAAGAAAAATAAATTAGTCATCTCCCAATTACCTGTTATTACAGACTAGGCAATAGGGATCCCTGTCCTGTTTATCAACCATCCCTCATCTCTGATCAAAAGAAGCCTCATTTGCATTGTCCTAATTCCCCTTGCCCTCTCTCTGTGGCCAGACTCTGGGATCTTCAGCTTTAGGACAGTCAACTGCTGCTCTGTGGGGCTCCGCACCTCCAGAGGAAATACCTCCCCTTCTCTGGTTGACAGCCACCTGGGCAGACTAGAAGCACTGTCCTCAGGAGCCATAACTCCTAGAGTCAAGGCTGCTCCTGCTCCTCAGGCTTTTTAAGGAATGAAAACCACTTCAGACATAGTGCTCAGCTTATCAAATCCTATCCAGAGTAGAGTTTTGTAGAATCTTCTAGAGGAAATTTCAGGCAAACCCTCACCTCTATCAGGCCTTGCTGCGACCTGGGAGATGAACTGATTTCTCCACAGAGAGGGAAACACCACATCTCCTGCCTCTGCTCTGTGACTGGGCCGGTACCCAGGACTAACAGAACTACCTTAGTCACAAAACACTGGTAGCATCGTACCCTGTGGAGTGATACTCTGAGAGTTACAGCCTTCCCAGAAGGTATTCTCTCCATCATATATCTCCTTGGCTCTTTAAAATCCCGTTGAAACTCAGAATCATATTGATAGAAACTTTATGGGAAAATCTAGACTGTGAGATTGGTTATCCAGTCAAAAGGAGAGCTGTGTATATTTTAGAACCATTCTGGGCAAAGAGAGAAACAGTGTGCTCAGGACAACTGCTGTGTTACTCGCTGCTCTCTGCAATATGAGCTCAGTCAGCAAGAGCACTGGGCCAATGGGGCTAAAGTTATGTGTTCAGATCTCCAGGATATAGTCATCTTGACTCTGTTTTATGCCTTTTTATGAGTATCCCAACCCCAAACTGCTCCTGGGCACAAGGAAAGCAAACAAGTGACTAGAATGATGTCTCAAAGCTCAGGTCTTACTGATCCCTTAGATAGATCCCTTCCAGTCCAATAAACCTGGAGGATCCTAACTGTAACGTGGCCCAAGAGGCTCAGCATTTTCAGTGTGGACTGTAAACTTTGTCAATTTAAACCACCAATTATAGCTCATCACAATCAGTATTTTTTATACCTGGGCAAAGCTCCCTAGTGATCTTTGATCCCAGACACCAAATTTGGGTGGTTTCAAAGATGCCTGGGGCTTCATGAAGAGCCTCACAAAGATTTAATATTTTAAAAAATATTTTATTTATTTATTTTTAGAGAGACGGGAAGAGAGGGAGAAAGAGACAGAGAGAAACATCAATGTGTGGTTGCCTCTTACACGCCCCCTACTGGGGACCTGGCCCGCAACCCAGGCATGTGCCCTGACTGGGAATCGAACCAGCGAGTGACCCTCTGGTTCACAGACCAGCACTCAGTCCACTGAGCCACACCAGCCAGGGCAAGATTTAATATTTTTTTTACGTAAAAAACAGATGTGGGGTAGGCACCACTCCTGGAAGGAGTATTTAATAACCTCTAAGAGAAAGTATTAATTTTTAAAATTTATTTAATATTTTTATATACTCTGGGAACTGGATATTAAGTGAACTTTTCCTATTCCTTGAAAGTTTTAGCAGAAGTTTCAAAGGCCCAAAATAATACAATACATACCAAATACCCTCACATTCTAAAGAAGTGGCTAGGCTACCTCAGGGTGGCTCCATCTCTATCTGCCCATGGCCCACTCTTAGACTGTCTTAGATGATGGGAAGCGTTCAAATTTGCAGAAACTTAGAAAGAGGGGCAGGGTGCTTGCTGTGCCTTTCTTCTTCCTGCCTCTGAGAAGGCAGGCTAGAGAAGGAAGAGACTTAACCTTCAACAGAAACCAGGCTTCAGTGGAGCCATTTGGAGAACTTGGCATATGTCCCTGGAGTGGGTGGGACATGCAGATTGACATTAGACACATACCTGGAGTGGAGAGGCTGCACCTGGGCCTGACAGGGTAGAAAGCGCCCCAGCAGGTCCTTATTTCCCCTGGGCCAGCAGTGGGCCCTGCAGATTAAGTGTGGCCATGGGCTATTGTCTTGAAACGGGCTATGCCCAAGAGAGCCTCCTGATAGGGTGAGACAACCACAGCTGGAAGAAGCTGCAGATGACCCTCTAGAGGCATCACCCACATGTGATGAAGTGGAGATGATTGATCCCAGAAGTGGGAAGGTGTGGAGCGGGGATGGGATAGGGCTTCACCAAAGAACCCAAGTGGTGCCCCCGAGAGTAAGAGCATGCATTCGGAAACCACCACACCCAGATCACCACTGCACTGCTCAGGTAAGACCGCTCCTGCCCCTTACGCTTCTCCTCCACCCCTGCGCCAGGCCTGTGAGGGTCACAAACAGCAGACAGCAGGTGGGGAAAAGAATCGCCCGAGACAGAAGGAAGTGAGGCAGCACCCCTGCATGTCTTGGTTCTAATTCCACCTGAGAGGAAGGAGGAAAGAGAGATGTCTTCAACAGAGAGTTTACAGTTTTAATATTTTACGAAACTGGATTATTTAAGACCTGAAAAAGGGGGAAAAATCCCTTTGTTATCTGAGAATGGCGAGAAAAGCTATGAGATCTGCTTACCCACGAAGAGAACAATTTGAGAGGATGTGGAAAGGCAGTGGAGAGAAAAAATCGTGTTGTTTTCGCTTGCCCTCTATGGAGTCTGGATTGTTCAGTAAACTAGTTGTGATTTTATATTGTTTTTATAGTTTTCTAAAGCAAACTCTAGAAAGGATCAAGGTACTTAGGTTTATTAAAAGGAGGCAATATAGAGAATACATAATACAAATATATAATTATAGTATTATCTCCCAGATTGCTTTCAATACAGGGGACATATGTTTGAAACAAACAAACAAGCGAGCAAGCAAACACATAATAATTCGGCTCTCAGATGCCAGCATTTGGGGATGATAATGATAATCTGAGGGTAGAAAAGACTAATGATAATAATACAGATACACCTTTTTGCTTTTTGTAACACCCTCAGGTCAAGTGATATTTTCCCTTTAGGCAGGCGCTCAGAGGAAACAGTCTTTTAATTCCCTCTGCATGGAAGAGTGCATCTGCATCACATTTATCTTCTCTTCAGAACACTTTCCTGTGTTTATTTTGCTCCATGGCAGCCAGGTGAAACCCATCTATAAACGGGTGCTATTTAAAAGAAAGGGAAGAGGCCCCGGCAGGTAGCTCAGTTGGTTAGAGTGTCATTCCTATATGCCAGGGTTGGGGGTTTGATCCTCGGTCAGGGCACATACAAGAATCAACCTATGAATGCATAAATAAGTGTAACAACAAATCATGTTTCTCTCCCTCTCTCCCTACCTTCCCTCTCTCTTCCCTCCTCTTCCGTCCCTCTTCCTCTCACTCTTGAAAATCAATAAATTAAAAAAAGGAAGTAGAGTCTGTTATCATCCCTATGTTTCAGATGAAAAAGCTAAAGTTGAATGAGTTGCCCGGGTCCACCAGCTGGTTAGTATAAACTCCTCAAAGGTGACGATAGGGTCTTAATAATTAATCCTTGTAATCCCAGCACATGGCAAAGTGCCTGATTCAGGATTGGTTCTCAACAGAGGTTTGTTGACTGAATAAATGAATGTATAACACAGGGACGGAGAAAGCACTCCTATACGCCAGGACCCAGCTCAACCCACTTCTAGTCCAATGTTCTTCCTCCTCGCCAGTGTCTGGACACACAACTTACATAGAACAGGGTCTGACTGCAGCCTTTAATGTTCTGTTGCACTTTTGGTGACCAGAGGGTTATTTTAGGGCTATGCTGCATCTGAGGGTGAATAGGGCTTGGTAGAGTAGGCTCATCAATGCAATATTACATGGTAGAGCGAGAGCTGAAGTGGCCTGGAACGTAGCGGCCTGGCTCCCTCCATAGCTGTCTGCTCCGGGTGGGTAGGATGGTGTTGGGAAGCTCAGGCCTGTGGAGGGTGGTGGGGCCTGTGGGCATGCCTGGCTGAATCCCTGTAGATGGTGAGTTGGTCAGAATTCTTTCATTATTCACTTATGTTCTTCATTTGGTAGAATTGTATCGAGTACACACATGTACTAGACACTACTCAGGAGAAGGAGAACCTTCTGCGATTACTGTTTATTCCCCCGGATATCCCACTGCCCCCATTGTCTCTGACCTGTTTTTGGCCAAAGAATTTGGGGCTGGAGGTCAGAGGCATAGGTCCTAGTCCCATTTCTATCACCAACTCCCTGTGAGATCTTGGATCAGTCACTGCCCCGGATCTCTTTGAATGTCCCTTACAGGTGTGCTTTCTGTTGTCTTCCACCTGTCTACGTACCCTGGGAGCCTGGCCCAGATGAACCGCATCAGTGAGCCCCCTTTCCCTCTGCTTTGGTTAAATTAAGCAAAAGCAGAGCACTGGCTGGGGATAGGAGGGAGAACAGTGAGGTCAGGGAATTTATTCCTCTAGCCCCCTCCCTCCCAAGTCACACTGGCTGGCTGGGTCCTCCTGTCAGGCAGCCCTTCTCAGACAGCTCCTCTGGTTTTAGTAACTGCTCCCGTCTGTCTCCTGTCCAGACCTGGGATGGTAAAGCTTGCCCTCCGAAACTGGCTCTGTTGCTTTTCCTTAACCCTGGTAACAGCTTCATTGTAAACAGACCCTTTATTAAATTCTTTTTCATTACCCCTCTTAATATAGTCCCTAAATCTTCCTGAGCCTATTTCCCAATTTGCATATCATAATGTACAGAAATTGTTATTATCTTAGATTGTAACAGAATTAATATTTTATCAGAATCCCTTTTGGAGAACCATTCTTTTTCATTGTATTTGTTCCATTGCCATTTATCCCCCTTACCCCCTCTCTCTCCGCAGTCACTACTGCACTGTTGTCCATGTCCATCAGTCCTTCTTCTGTTTTGCTCAACCCTCTACCCCCTAATTGCCTCCCCCCCAGAGCTGTCAGCCTGCTCTCTATCTCTGAGTCTGTCTATTTTGAAAGAACCATCTTCACTTGGAAAAATACCTTGCTAAATCGTTGGTGTATTAGGTATCTATTGCTGTGTAGCAAATCACCACAAACTTAACAGCTGAAAATAACATTTATTATTTCACAATCTCTGCGGGTTAGGAGTCCAGGCGTAGCTCAGCCGGGTCCTCTAATTCAGGCCTCACCCAACTGCAATCAATAGGTGGCCTCAGTGGGAGGCTTGACTAGGGAAGAAATACTTCTGAGCTCACTCAGATTGTTGGCAGAATTTATTCCTTGCGTTGGTAGCACTGAGGGCCCCAGCTGCTACTGGAGGCTGTCCTTGACTCCTAGAAACCCTACGGTTCCTAGACGCTGCCCACAGTTTCCTGCCTCGGGGCTTCCCAGCTGGGCTGCTTACTTCACCGACCCCTCAAGGAAAGTCTCTAGAGAGAGTTGCTAGCAAGACAGAGTTTATGTGATGTAATGTGATCACAGAAGTGACACCCCACCACCTCGGCCTCATTCTGTTGGCTAGTAGCAAGTCGCAGGTGTAGTCCACTCTCAGCAGGAGGGGATCATACAAGGACACAAACGCTGTGAGGTGGGTGATGAGGGCTATCCTAGAGACTCTGGCTACCACATCTCGGAAGAAGGTAGGTCTTGCCCAGGGCTTGGATGTTGGATGTGGTCAGGATTCAGGGGTTGGGGGTAAGCTGCATCATACCAGGATACAGAAAGGCAAGGAGGGAGGGAACAAAGTGGAGGAAGAGGCCAGCAAGCTCAAGGCCAGAATTAGGCAAAGCCAGTGAAAGTCCATGGTTGTGGCCTGACCAAAGGGGTCTTTAGAGAGTGACAGTGCCTATGGTACCTGAGTATAACCCCCACCCCCGTCTCCCCTGAAATCTTCAGTAGAATCTACTTTCTTCTGGGATGTTAGGCGTGAGTGATTTTGTTTTCGACGGTATAGACACCGAAGAATTTTGTCCCAAGTTTGACGAGAGGGGTAATGAGGTGCGGGGCTGGCACTGCTCAAGAGGATGTGGGTGACTGGAGCCGAAGGGTCCAGAGGCGCTAATTCACTGACATCTCGGAGAGCCCTTCTATCTTCCCCCGTTGGCCAGGGGAGTGGCAGGAGAGGTGAGAGGCTGGGATGCCTCCAGCCATGATAGGCATTGCATATAGCCATGAGGGATTTAAATAAGATTGTTTCTCAGCTGGAGAGAGAGAGCTGGCAGGGAAGGGAGTACACTTATTAACCTAGGATGACTGTGTCTTGGTTGCCTGGATCAGTCCCAGTTTAAGCAACAAAGCACGCAGTCACTGAATTAAGGCCCTCCTCTGTGCTGGGGGAGGGTCTGCAGAGTTGAGAGAGAGATTAAGCAAGACAATGCTGTCTATGTATTAATAGATGATCCTTACCCAAAGCACTACCAGGTCGGAATTGTTCTTATTTGACACATTTCAAAAGTAAGACGCGGAGATGTTCAGTGATTTGCTGGAGGTCACACAGCCGGTAAGTGACAGAGCCAAGATTCAAGTCCACACTTGTCTCCTCCTAAACTCATTGTACTTTCATTCTTTTCTCATCCTAATGTATGAGGCAATTTGGGGGTCTGTGACAACCCCCAAATTATTATGAGCCTAGTTAAATTATGCCAGCTTATTTCCTCATTACATATCCCTGCATGGAGAGCTTTAGGAACTCTCCTAACTCCACTCATCAGATTTTAGTTTAGAACCGAATGGATCATGGTTTGAATTCATTGGGAAACTTTTGCTTGCCAGCAACAGCATACCTGATGAAACATGGCTCAGCGATAGGGGTCTGTTATCTTACGTAAAAAGAAGTCTAGAGGTGGGAACTTCCAGAGGCTTCAGGATGCCTGAGATCTGGTCAGCGAGGCTGCACTTCTCTTGGCTTTCCCTTCCCAGCTGCCATTGTTCTAAGCACTACACCTGTATCTGACAATGCCAGCAAATAGAAAGGGTTTTCTTCTCGTATGACCTCTCTTTTGTCAGGGAGAAAATCTTAATAACCCTCAGCCGACTTCCCTTACCACCGCCTGAGCCCTGTTACGCCACACTTGCACCCTTACACCGCTGGAAGGGAAGGGAAGTGGGAACACCATGACTGGCTGTGGCCCGGAGGCAGAAGGGACCTTCCCTGAGCGGACTGCTGCTGGCCTTGAGCAATTCTGGCCTTGTAGTAGCGATGGAGAAGGACGAAAAGGCAGCTGGGCCCACAGTGTCTGCTACAGGATTCTATGCCAATGGCTCCTGACAGTGGACCTTGTGGGCAGGGCCACTGTGCTGAGTCACCGTGCCTGTGTTTGGGAGAAACTCCTCCTTCATAACTAATGGCTCTCTGTCATCCTCGCCCCTTGGCTTCATGAAAAGACTTGGGTTCAAGTTTCTGACAGCACTTGTGAGAAATAACCGTCATTCTCTGGTGCATGGTGTTTTAATATAAAGCATATTATTGGTCCGAATTCTTACTACTTTGCTTCAAGTGGTTTTGAAAAAAACAATGAGTCATCTCTCACAGGACTGAAAATGTGAGGACCTCCCTTTGGAAATAGCACACAAATATATAACCAGAAATGGCAAGCACTCTCATCCCCATGGTTTGTGTTCGTGGTATAATAACAATACAGTAACATAATTCCAACACTAATGATAATGATAATAACAATAGCTACCATGTATCACATGGTGTTGGCTACTGGCCTGAGAACAGTTATACAAACCTACATTTTTTTTTTTTTTTTTTAAACATTTTGAGGGAGACTCTTTTTTTTTTTTCCTTAAAGATTTTTATTTATTCATTTTTAGAGAGAGGAGAAGAGAAGGAGAGAGAGGGAGAGAAACATCAATGCATGGTTGTCTCTCATGCACCCGGTACTGGGGACCCAGCCCGCAACCCAGGCATGTGCCCCGACTGGGAATCGAACTGGCGACCCCTTGGTTCACAACCTGCGCTCAATCCACCGAGCCACACCAGCCAGGGCCAAACCTACATTCTTAATCCTCATAATAACTTCATGACATAGGGTTGAACATCCACATTTTAAAGATGAGAGAAATAAGAGGAAGGTTATAGGACTTGCTGATAGGAAAGAGACCTAGGCTTTGAATCCTGTCGGCTGACTCAGAGGGAGCCTGCTGAAGGACTAGGGTGTTCCGCTCTCAGTAAGCTCATGATCTTACCTGTGGCAGATGAAGAGCCAGGTAGGGCGGGAGAGTGGGAGGAGAGATGTTTTCTAATGACTGAAACTGATCACTATGGGAAAGGAATGCAAAATTCGTTTGTAAAAAGGCAAATCTTGGTAGTTATAAAATAGTCATGGGAATATAAAGTACAGCATAAGAAAACAGTCAATAATATTGTGATAACTATGTATGGTGCCAGGTGGGAGCTGGAAATACCAGGGGGAACATTTTATGAAGTGTGAGCACTATGCTTACACTCGGAACTCATACAAAACAATGTTAAATGTAAAGAAATTTTAAAAAATCTTGACTTACAGTTTTAGACAAGCATTACTATATTTTCAGGGCTATCTGGGGTCAAATCCAAGCTTTACCACTTATTAGCCGCATGACCTTGGGTAAATTATTTCAGCTGTCACTGCCGCGGTGTGTTCGTGTACATTGGGATGATAGGACCTACATCACAGAGCTATAGGGAAGATTAAATGAGTTAATGGATACAAAGCAATTAAAATAGTGCCTGAAACCTAATGGGTCATTGAGAGGATGTGGCAATAATGTGGGCTTCAAATCAGCTGGGCTAGGGTTTGAATCTTAACTGTGTGACTTGGGCCAAAGCGCTAGACTCTCTGTGCCTAACACATGACTGTGTTAATAAGTGAGTTTTAAGAATCTGACCTATTTTAATAGGATGTCCACCACATAACCCTTTCCCTGTAATCACAGTTCTATGTCGACAGGTCTGATTGACACTCAGTGGCTGCTTCGTGTCAGGTTGATGCTGCTTGGAGTACAGCAGCTCAGACTCTTCTCCCTCGAAGATAACAAGAGCTCAGAGTAGCTTCTCAGGTTCCTGTCTGGCCAAAACAGTGCCACCTCACATGAAACATTCATCTCAAAGAAGGGGGAAATGTTAGAGAAGGTGATAACAGCTATCCCCTGGGTGTTTTAGGGTTTGAGTTTCTCAGCAAAGGAATCTGGACACTGAGTGGAAGGCAAACATGCGTGAACAGCTGCTGTTGGCTGTTGTCGCCTGTAATGAATACCTTGAAGCAGAGATGTTGCTGCTACAGTGCATTTGGGCAACACCCCCTAGCCCCCACCGCTGAGTGTGCCCATACTTTCTTCTCCCCGAATTATTTCTCCTCCTATCTTCAGCATGCATGAAGGTTATATAATTTCTCTAGGGTCTTGTTTTTGGTCACATGCTACAGAAAAGGGAAATTTGACAAATGAATTTGCCCAAAGGTGTTAGGGCCTCTAGAATTGCCATTTACAGTGAATGAACAGAAAAAAGAAAACTGTATCACAAAGTAAGATAAAGAAATGCACTTCTAACAAGAGTTTAGGTAGGGACTTGAGAGTAGGAGACTCTCTAAGGTCCCCATGTCTCCCATGGTCTTCTCTCTCCTTCAGAAAGGCCTCTGAAGTCCTGGTGGGCCAGACTTTAGCATCTGTACCAGTTTCTACCCTGAGCAAGTGCAGTGCAAGGTAGGACTCAGTCGGGTGCGGAGATTCACCTTCTTCGGTTTTGTTATCTTCATTTGGGGCAGCG
This sequence comes from Macrotus californicus, assembly GCA_007922815.1. Taxonomy (NCBI): domain Eukaryota; kingdom Metazoa; phylum Chordata; class Mammalia; order Chiroptera; family Phyllostomidae; genus Macrotus; species Macrotus californicus. Next base: position 21,910 of record VMDR010007139.1, on the reverse strand, counting down.
TCTTTTCCTTAGACCTCAGGATGGCACGTTTAATAACATCAGACCAAAACAATATCTTTTAAGCTGAGTAATATCAACAGTTATGCCTATCATCTTATCTTACAATTAATTTTTTCCTGTTAGTTAAATTTAGGCTTTCTCAGTAGTGAAGGCAGCAAGTTATTTTGTGAAATTTTTATTAGAACAGACCCAAACTCCAAATAACTCAAGTCAAAAGACAAATTGCTGCCCTGAAATTGTTCAATCATTGCCCAAATGTCTACTTGTCGTGGTCCCGGCCAGCAGAACCGCGTGTTGTTGTGGAATGCTTGTCCTATACCCCTGGACAAGTGACAAATTCACACGGACTAAAGGAATCCGGTGGAGAAAAAGGGATGTGTGGCCGATCTCTCAAGGATCAAGAGAGAGGGGCCCAGACCCTTTGCCTGGACAGGCTTTTGTTGAAATTCTAGGTAGATTACATCAAGGAGGGTCCTCCTTCACTGTGCACAGGTTCACTTTAGGTGGTTACCATAACAAAAGAAAGAATGTTGCTAATCCCTTTAAGATAAAGGTCTTTTGCAATTGTAAAGGGAAAAGGTTGAACTGGTTACACCCAAACTTGAGAGGTTTAGCATAGATTTTAGGAAGTTACTTTAAAGATATGCAGTACACACATGTTTCCTCAATTCAAGGTGAGGGAGTTTTTAGCAAAAGCAAGTCTCAAAGCGGCCTGGGTACAATGCAGGCCTGATTCCCCACGGGAGACCTATTCATGGATGTTCTCTGCACGCCACGCGTGTCTGTCTGTGTTCAGAACCAGAGCTGAGCCACAAGATCGCATCATGCATGGATAGGTTCCCTATATCTACTTCCCTTTGATCTTTAGGAGATGGCCTAAAACTATTTCCTTTTTGGTAAGCGAGGCATACTGATCATTTTGAATTAAAATCACTTGAGAAGCAGCAAGAATGGGAGAAGCTGTCTGACCCTTCTCTGTCTCTCTGAATGCAGCAAATAAATCTCCTTGTGGTAGGTGGCTCAGGGCTGAGAGACGACCTAATCACAGGAGTTTAAAAAAATCCAGAGTCTAAAAAGCCTGTGTAAGTCAACCTGGTAATGCCTTCACCAATTTACCACCTAAGCCCAAACCTTGCTTAGAGTCCTTTCTAATGAGCACTAACTTTCTCTGTCCTGCCAATTTCTAACAGATTTATTGATTCTTTGTCTAAAATGCACTTTACAAATACCCGGTTTGATCATTTCTTTGAGCCTCATTTTATGATCTGAGTAGCACATTGTGATTCTCCCATGTACACACATGAAATTGGCTTTTCTCCTGTTGACCTAGTCCTGTGTCAATTTTATTATTTTATTATTAGTCCAGCCATATGAACTAAAGACGGGTAGAGGGCAGGAATTTTCTCTCTCCCCAGCATAAGCATTAGGGGCTCAGATGCGGATTTGTACGAATTATGATGTGCTGGGATGCCATTCCGCTTTCTGAGATAAAATGCTAATCAATTTTAAAGCCTAAGACTTTTTATAATGGAACTGACAGATCAAAAGCAATTTTCAGTTTTTTACAAGAATCCAGGGAGTAGAACTCCCCGCCACACTATTAAACATTTCTTGGCAGCAGCTTGCTAGATGTGCCTGAGAGGTCTTGGCAGCAGCTGTAATAAAACCGTCCTTTCCTCTCTCATCCCAGCAATTCACAGTCGATTTATAGTACTTTCTGGGAAAAGCAATTCTCAGTCCTAAGGGACATCAAAATGAAAAGCACACCAAGTGATGTGTTTAATTTCATCAACCCAAAGATTAAGTAACAAGCCTTTGGTCTTTGTCTCCTATGGATTTATAGTAACAAAATAACCTTCTGTCAGAGAGGCTTGATTACATGAACACTTCTAAAATAAACTGGCATGAATGATGTGTCGTTTAAAATGCAGCAGAGAAAAACGTTGGAATATAAGCCTGTTCAAGTCATTTTTTATGGGACTACGTGCATTTTTTTACTGTAACAAATAGATCCTACAATATGTCTCAATATGGTGGATGTTTACCTCTTTAATTAAAAAAGTTAATAGACTGTTTTTAATATCTTGCATCAGTGTGATACAATTGTTATAACTGATGAACCAATATTGATATGTTGTTATTAGCTAAAGTCCATAGTTTACATAAGAGTTCACCCTTGTGTTGTAAATTGGAACAAATGTATAATGACATGTGTCCACCATTACAGTGTCATACTGAAGAGCTTTACTGTCCTGAAGACCCTCATCCCTACCTCTCCATCCTTCCCTCCCCACTAATCCCTGGCAGCCACTAACTTTCTGTTTCAGTTTTATCTTTTCTCGAATGTCATATAGTTGGAATCATGTAATACGTAGCCTCTTCAGACTGGCCCCTACCTTTAGCGATATGCAGTCAGGGTTCATCCATGACAGTTGGTGGCTTCATTGTTTGTTTATGTCATTGCTGAATAATATTTCACTGTATGGGTGTACAACAGTTTGCTTTTCCATTCGCCTAGTAAAGGGCATCTGGTTTGCTTTCAAGTTTTGGCAATTGTGAATACAGCTGCTCTAAACACCCATGTGCAGGTTTCTGTGTAGACGTGAGCTTTCAGCTCATTTGGGTAAATACCAAGAAGGATGATCGCTGTGTCGTATGTGAGACATGTTTAGTTTTGTGAGGAACTGCCACGCTGCCTTCCAAAGTAGCAGCAAAGTCTTACATCCCCACCCACAGGGAATGAGGGCTCCTGTTGCTCCACATGCTTGCCAGCCTTTGGTGTTGTCCATATTTTGGATTTTAGCCACTCTGACAGGTAGGTAGTATTATTTCATTGTTGTTTTAATTTGTCCACATGTATTTTAAAAAGTGTCTAAAAACATATTATGGCTTCCTCCCGATTTGGGGTCCTTAATCTGGAGTTGAGAGATAGGATTTAGGACCTTTGTGGCGTTGTATATGAAATTGCGTGTGGTTTTTCTGGAACATGAGACGTTGTCATTATTAGAATTTAAGAGAAGTTCATCAGCCACAAAGATGAAGAGCCTATCTTTGAGTGCATGCGTCACCACTACTTCACAATTTAAGGCACTATTACGGTGTTGTTTGGATACTTTACTTTTTAAAAGATCAGACAGTGACAGTCATGATCATCCAACATATTCTGGGAGCATCTTTAATGTACCAAACACGACATTAGGCACTGGGGTGCAGAGGTCAAAAACACGATCTCTCTTCTTAAGAAAGTCAGACTTGCGTAATTCACGATGTCAGCCGGTAATCAGAGGAAAACCCAGATTACCTCTGGGCGCCCAGGCCTGGCTGTGCCACTAGGTGTCACGGTAGCTAGGCCAGCTAACTGATCAGCCAGCCCGAAGGCACGGAAGTAAAAAATGCATTATTGTCTTGATGCAAGATGCGTATATGTATTAAAAAGGCATTAGGTGTGTTTTCTTTTCTTAATCACTCACGAAGCTACTATTAGTATAAAATTGTGGTTATTTTGAAAGTTAAAGGAGATTTCAAAGCCTAACTAAAAATGTATTTCTACAAAAGGAATATGTACAACTAACAATATTATGACTCCTGAAATATAATGTAGCAGGCAACTTGAGACTATTAAGCTTTCAACATGAAATGGAGGCTATTAAAGCCTCCATTTAAAAAAATCCCCAACAATGACCATTACTTATATTTAATAACATCTTTTTCCCTACAAAACACAAAGACAAATTGAATATTTGTAGTAGCAATCAAAGATGTAAATTTTAGCATGTATGACGTATATGTTGTTTCAGAGACTATTCTTTCTGATATAAAAAAAATGTTCTATAAGAAAAAAGCTTTGTTTTCATTTTTAAAGTGCTCATTCATTCATTAAATTGTGTTTAATGTCCAAGATTTCCTAAGCCTTATAAAAGCATTGTGAATACAAAAGATGAACATATTATATGTCCTGTCCATAGGGAGATTATATTATGCTGAGAAAGAATTTTATTTTTGTTTTTTGGAAACAAAAATTAGAGTAACAATTACACAGACAGAGATGCAGTTGGATTTAACACGTGTTTTTGGCTAGTTCCAAAATAAGAGACCAGTGCACGCTAATCTACCATTGCCCTAAGGCTTATCATTTTTTCTCTGACCCTGAGGGGACTGGGGTTTTAGATCCAGTTCCTGAACCAGTATGTACATCTAGTTTACTGCTTGGCATCCATGTCCTAAAGGCTTTGTCAATGCAGACTTGTTTTTATACTAAGGTGAAATGCAAAGGCAACAGGGTCTGCCTGTGTGAGGGATCACTTTGAAGAGGCTCTTTTGTCTTTAAATATGTTCATCAAGTAAGTGGGTGAAAATTAAAAAGCTGTCTCATTTATACTGGAAGGGTTGATGTGGGAAACTCATTTTATGAGGCCGGCATTACCCTGATGCAGAAACCAGACAAACCATTGCAAGAAAACTACAGACCAGTCTCCTGCATAAACATAGACCCCCAAATTACCAACAAAGTATTAGCCAATTAAATCCAGCCACATGTATATATACACATATAATGCATGTGTATCAGCTGATTTTTGACACACGTGCTGAGGTAGTTTGATGGAGAAAGCATAAATTTGAAATACATGCTGCTGAAACAATTGGACATTTACGTGCAAAAATGTGAACCTTGACCTATACCTCACACCATATTACAGACTTAACTCAAAACGATCAGACACCTAAGTATAGAACCTAAACTATAAAATTTCTAGAGGTAAGTGGGTGAAAATCTTTGTACCTTGGGTTAGGCTAAGATTTCTTAAAATCACCCCCAAAGTGTAAACTGGAAAAGAAAAATTTGACAAATTTGACTTGATCAAAATAAAAACCGTCTACTCTTCAAGACACTGATAAGAAAATGAAGGAGAAGCCACAGATGGGAAAAAATATTTATAAAACGCTGTCTAATAAAAGATTGAGTTCCTTCATAAGGAAAGAACTCTGACAATTCTATAATAAGAAGAGACGATTGCATTAAAAAATAGACAAACTATTTGAACAGACATTTCACAAAACTAGAAATAGAGATGGCAAGTAAACACTGAAAAGATCATTAGTCATTAGGGAAATGTAAGTTAAAACCACAAGGAGATATATCACTGTGAACCTCTTAGTGCTGGTGAGGTTGTGGTGCCTCTAGAAATCCAGAAGCCCATGTAAACATCTGTATGTTCAAACCTGCAAGGTCTCAGGGTGTATACCACGAGTCTGTGGCCTGCACTATAAAGTTCAAGAGTCTAGTAAGAGTCAGTTTTTCACATAAACCTAGGGGCATCCAAGGCGAGGAGGTAGGTAGCGATAACGATACTACCTCGTGCACAGTTGGTTGAAGGGTGAGCTGAGGATAAAACTGAAGAGAAGGGTGTTCTAGACAGAAGTAACCTGAGGTACCACAGCGTCAAGGCACTAAAGTGCATCCTGAGAAAGATAGTTTGGAAAGATTCAAGCACAGTTATTGATTGTATTACATTTAACTTTTCTTATGCTTAATTCATTCTTTTCATTATTCACCCTATAAATTCCTGAGCACCCCAACTCTGTGTCAGGTAGTGGGTAAGGCTTAATGAGATAAACATAAATAAGCTATGTTTTCTGTTCTCCAGGAGCTCATGTATACACACACATGCACACACACAGAAATTACAGTTAGAAGATTTTTAAATAGGGATATATGCACGTTGCCCAGAGACCAGACAGTTTAACTCAATATGGTGGCAGTGAGCAACTGCTAATGAAAGGGTAAACTTGACCATGAAAGGTCTTAAAGTATAAGCAAGATTTGTCAAATAGACAGGGGACTAATGTCTTGTGAGGCAGGGAGCGTTGCATATGCAAAAACGGATAGCAGCAGAAGAGAACATGGCACTTGGAGAAAATGACCTCATTTAGTGTGGCCAGAGAGCAAGGGACACAGTGCCTCTGAATGCTTAGTCAAAGAGCACATGCGGCTAGAAAAGTAGACCAGGGGTCTTTGTGTGCCATGCTAAGGAATTTGGACTTGTCCTGTGGACAGTTGGGAGCTATTGAAAATTTTACCCAGAGAAGTACATTATCAGATTTGAGTATAAAAATGTCATTTTGCTAGCATTTTCAAATATGATTTGAAGAAAGACGAAACTAGAGATAGGGAAATCAGTCTGATGATTTGCTGCAGAAATCTAACTGTGGGGTGCTCAGAATCTGGCCCACAACAGTGACAGTGATATGTGGCACTGATGGGCTTGGGAGTTGATTGAAAGTGTGTAGGGGAGACGGGAGGGAAGAGGAAGTTGAGTCTATAACACGGTATACCAGAGTTCTGGTGTGAGTAGCTGATGGTAAAGCCAATAATTGGTTAGTTTATTAGGAAGAACAAATTTTAAACACAATCGTCTAATAAGAATCCATTTACACATGGGAGATCTAAAACCAGTACAAATTTAAGTTAGAAAAGAATGTCAATAAAAAAATTCTGGATCCTGTTTTCCTCTTCCCCAGTCAAGGACACATTTCTTTGTTCCTTCTCATTCAAATACTGAAACCGAATGAAAGTGAGACCTTGAAAACCACATTTTTAATGTACCCCTGAGCTGTTTCACTACTGATACAATAGTTACCTTAGAAATGAGGTAAACAGAAAGTTCTTCCCTTTCGTGTTCCGAGTAATTGTCTTGTTGCCTAGGAAGATAAATTTTAACCTCAGGCTCTCTGTGCAAGGGTAGCACCTCTTCCTCTTTGTGAGTGCACTTCATTCTGATTTGAGATTTATTTCCATTGAAATCTTAAAACATATTGCTCCAAGTTTCTTTGAAATGCCTACTTCTTCAATATACAATATACAATTATGACGATAGTTACTGTTCATAGTTTTTGATCTTCTTCTATTTCTTAGATAAGTCCCTTTAACATTTCATATAATAGGGGCTTGGTGATGATGAACTCCTTGAACTTGACCTTATCTGGGAAGCACTTTATCTGCCCTTCCATTCTAAACATAATCAATGAAATATATTTTAAAAAGTATATTTTACCGAGTGTTTACTATGTATCAGGCTCTGTACTAGTTGCTTTAGATATATTATTTCTTTAATTCTCAATATCTATAAGGAACAACAAGTCAGTCTCATCATTTTAAACGTGAAGAAGAAGCTCTGAGTTGAAGGGTCTTGCCCAGTCTCCCTACCTGGTTAGTGAAGAGAACCAGTATCTATGCTTAGGTCTGCCTGACTCCAAAGCTCTTGAAATTTCCATATGGCACACTGATTAAATCTATATATAGAAAAACAAAGCCTTTTAATCAAAAAGCTTAAACCAGAACAAAGGAGGAGGGGATAGTGTCAACATAAGAAACATCCAAACATGTAGAGAATTTTTGTGAGTCTCTTTGAGCCAAACTGACAGTCCCGGGAAACAAAACCTCAACAGATTGTGAAAATGCTCTGGAAAATGGCAACCTTGCACCTTGTTTTATGTATTACATCAAAAGAAGAGGCGTAACGCCCTGACCGGTGTGGCTTAGTTGGCTGGGCGGTGTCCTACAAAGCGAAAGGTCGCCAGTTTGATGCCTGGTCAGGGCACGTGCTTAGGTTGCGGGTTTGGACCCGTTCAGGACATGTACAAAAGGCAAAAACAATCAATGTTCCTCTCCCTCTCTCCCTGCCTTCCCCCATCCCTCCCTCTATAAATAAATAGATAGATAAATAAATAAATAAGTATTTTTTTAAAGGAGGCACAAGAGGGTTACATGAAATCCATTGGTGATAGATTAGGGAGGCTGGAGAAAGAAACATCGGAAATCTCTGGGACTGGATAAAAAGTAAAATAATAGAAACATACTTATTTTACACAGGTGGGTACAGGGTAGTTAACAGTCAACAATTAACATGATAACAATGACAATGAGGGGATGTGTGGTCTCCCTCTGGTGTGTGTCTGTGCTGTGAGGGATCCAGAAAAAGGATATTTGACATTCAAAAGATATGTTATCATAGGTGCAAAAAGACAATAGAGAAGCTCAGCTAAAGTAAAGATGGACCTTTATCAGAGGAGATGCTAGCCCAGGACAAGAATGTTAGCCATAAACTGCTATTAGTTAATGAGTTTTAATTTCAGACCATCCTGTTGGGTTACTTTAGGTCTCCAAGTTTGTAAGGCTGCCACACAGGCCTCTCCTGAGCTTGTCAAGTTTAGCCTGTGGCCCTTTTTGTCCATAATAGTATAAGGAACCTACAGGTACCCTTCACCCAGCCTCTCCAGTTACTAACTCAGCCAGTCTTTTATAGCTTTGCCTGCCTGTGTTTTCTTCACTCCCTCCTGCTACGACTGAATTATTTTGTAGCAAATCCCAGGAATCATATCATCTCATCACTAAATACTTTTGTATGTAGCTTTATAGGGTACATATTCTTTCTATAAAAAACTAATCATAGTATCATTATTATTACACCAAAAGAAACAGGCAATAAGTTCTCTAACTTATGGTGAGTGCTCATATTTCCCTGATTGTCTTATACATTCTTTTAAACGATTGGTTGGTTGAATCAGGATGAATAGAGCTAATTTTTACTTAAGCTACCTTGCTTGAATTAGTTAAAACACTACCTCATTTTGGTTTATCTATTATCATACCCACCTATATAGCAGCTAGGAGGAACTTGATGACAAATTGTGAGTGAACTACTGAATCAGCGATTAACCTGCATGTCTCTGTTTTTTTAACTGAGATGTAATTGACATATAACATCATACTAGTTTCAGGTGTGCAGCATAATGATTCAATATTTGTATATATTGCAACATGATCTCTAGTCTAGTTAACATCCATCACCAGGTATAGTTACACATTTTTTCTTGTGATGAAGACTTTTAAGATCTACTCTCTTAGCAACTTTCAGATATACAATACAGCATTATTAACTATAGCCACCATGCTGTACATTACACCCCTATTATTTATTTATTTCATAACTGGAAGTTTGTGCATTTTGACTCCCTTTACCTATTTCTGACATAGCCCAGGAAAGACACGGCCGGAAATCAGCTCCACTGGTGATCTGTGTGAAATAAATCGCCACTCTGACACCTTAACCCGTGTGCAAAGTTTCACGATGTTTGACCACTGCTGACAAGTCAGATTATCTTCCTGTGCTAACGGCTTCACAAATGAGATGAAGAATTAAAGGAGCACAGAATTTCAAATGTCAGATTAAAATGTCATGCAGATACACAAAAGTCAAGAGCCATACATACTTAGTTTCTATGAAACCTCTAGTATTGTCCAGGGATCAGGATCTGTTTCCTGGTGTTCATGTTTTTGGGGTAGGGGATGTTTGTCTCTAGCGTCTTCCCTCTCCTTGTCCTCGCCCCCGCCCCTCCTAGCTCCCTCGTGGCTGGGGTCCATGTTTCTATGTTCTATGTCCAAGGTCTATGTCTTCCTAGAGACCCCTACCAAAAAACTTAAGCCTACTCTGACTCTAAATTCACCCATCTCTTTACTTCATCCTTTAATCAAAACTTCTTGCCCCAAGCACAAGAAAATACAGTCTTGAAGCCATTTATTGTAAATTTATTCCAAAACTCTGTTATGCTTCAAGATGACAAAATTAAAAAAGCCTGTGGGCTTTGGAGTCAGGGATGGAGTGGAAGTCCATGTCCACTACTGTGCGACCTTAGCCGAATTGGTTAACTTCTCTAAGCACTGGTTTTGAGGTTAATTAACCACGGGTCGTTGGCAGGCACAGAACGTTTATATACCCTGTAACTTTCAGGTAGCAGCTTCAGCCAAGCTCTTTTGTGTGGTGAATCAAAATGATTAGTGCAGGTCTCAAGCCCTGGAGTGGGGCTCACAAAGAATAGTGGCAAGCCTCAGGGGCCAGAAGGAGGGTATGGTATCAACCAGCCTTTCTTTGTTTTGTTTTTAACACAGACCAAGACTCAGATGTTCCCTACCCAACACTACTTCCTCAAATCACCAAAGCAAGGAGGGTAAAACCACCCTCCCTTATTCCTCATACCCCTTTCAGGCCATACACTGCTCATTCATGACTGGCAGTCCCTTTTTTTGTGTCCCTTGGGACCAGATTTTGAGGCAGGAGGACAGCAGGGAGGGGAGAACATGGTATGGTTTGCTTCACTCCACTACCCTGTAGAAAAGGCTCTGCTTAGAACTATTCACACCAACAATGGGAGGATAACAATCTCCCAAGAATCCAGTTACTTGCATTTCATGCAAGGTCACAGCAAGCAGAGATGGCTCCAGGGCCTGCCTGGGTGGAGCTGTTTATTGTACGATTTAGCAGATTGTTCCGGGGATCTTCCTCTCGCATTTGAAATGAGCCTTCTGGCAGCCACTAAGTGACCTGCGTCTGCATGGGAGGGTTTAAAATGTTGTTCTCGGAAGCCCTGGGGTTTTGATGACGAAGGAGAAGGGTGCTGGAGAGCAGAAAGGGCTTGAGGCACTCATTCCACTTCCATGTGGTAAGTTCTGCTTTGTTCAGTTTCATTTGTTAAGTCTGAAGGAAATGTCACTTGGCAAAAGGACAGGACTTTGCTGCTAACCCTGCACACACACTCCAGCAAAACAATCTTGGATATTCTGCTCCAGGTCAAATTAAGGGGGATAATAGAGAGAGGGAGCAGGCAGAGAGCAATCAGCAAGGCTCTTGAACTTATCTGCTCTGTGAGACTTTATTACTAGCAGTACGTGTTCCCAGTGAAGGTGAGAAAATACGTGTGTTCATGTTCAGGTGTGGTTGGCAGACCTTTCGGATGGGTGGCTCTGCACTCTGCTTGCACATTATGATCTCTTGGGGAGCTTTAATACTCGTGTCTGGGTTTCACCTCGTGAAGTTTCAAGATCCTTGGTTATTGACCCAGCTCTAGTGGCTAGTGATTAAAGACATTTATCCACATTGTAACATCAGAACAACTATGTATTATATAAGTACACACACTTATAAAATAAACATATATTATAAATAAAAATTTTATAGGGAAACTTGGCACAAATACAGAGTTGAGTTATTAAGAATGGCTATCAATAGTGACATATTTGGATATTTCCCGATTTTATATTCTCTTCTGCTCATGAAGACGCAAGAGAGTGGCCACAGGCTTTCTTGGCGTCGTGTTAGATAAAGAGAGACCATAAAACAAGCTTTCATCGTTTTGTGTTTTTTACATCAACCAGAGTTGTAATAATGTGCACTCATCTTCATGATCTACTGCCGCTTCCCGGTTACAGTGAGGAGCACGTTAGCGAGCTGGTCTCTGAATGAATCTCCAGTGTCGAGCACTTGCTTCACAATATGACTACAAGGAGTATTGGCCCCAGCCTTGGAGAACATAAGGCTGTAGATGTCCATTCTGCTTGAATTATGTTGTATGAAAGTACAAGCATTGAATAACTTCAGAAGCCATTCATTGTAAATTGACTTCAAAAGTCTGTTGTTCTTCAAGATGACAAAATCAAACACCTCACAACCAACTATAACATTAAAATTTAAAACAAACATAGGAGCTTCTTACTTTTCATGTATTTGAAAGGGCTGTGTTTCCTAAATCTGTTACTTTAAAAGATGTTGTGTTGATAGAAACATAAATCCTAACCAATTCTTTAAACCCCATGGAAGTGAATCAGGAAATGTTTACAACACACACTGATCTTGGAGGGCGGTATTCTTCCTTTGTTGGTATAACTGCTTCGAAGGGCAGATTCTTTCCTAGGGAGCCATGGCCCTTGTGGTCAGGAGCCAAATAACATTCCCCAAATGCTGTCTGTGGGTGCTGCTACCCCTCCGTTGCAGGGGAGCCTGTGAAAGGAAAGAGGAGATTCCTTATTCCATAGTGACTTCTATTTTGAGATTAACAGGTTAATAGGAATACTTCTGAAATACGGAAATGGTCACCCAAATTCAAATGCAGACCTGCATAGGGTACTTGAAAAAACTCTGGGAGGGATTGCAAAGAGAACACGGGTGGGTGGGTGTGTTGCAGGGGGCGGTGGAAGTTCTAGGGCTGTTCTTGTCCAGGGTGAGCTCCTCCATCTGGGTTCTTAGATCTAGAAAAGTTTTAGCCAGGAAGTCGCAGGCAGAATCTTTCCACTCCTTGTGCTACTTACTAAGGCCAGTAATGCATGGAAATATTTGGGGAAATCAATAAGTGTGTTCTACAACCCCGACGCCTCACCAAGCCCGCCCTTATTCAGCAAATAACATTTCCCAGTAGGCCACAGGCAGGGAGGGAACGAACACTTCTTGAATGCCAGCTGTAGCTCAGGCACCGTGCTGAGCACTTTTATGTGTGTTATTTCCTTCAGGCCTTACAAATACCGTACAAAATGTTGTTTTGCAGACTGGCAATTTAAGTTTCAGAGAAGCTAAGTAATTTTCAAATTGTAGCCTGAATTCTTTTTTTTTTTTTAATTTTGTTTTTATTGTTTATGCTGTTACAATTGTTCCTGTTTTTTCTCCCTTTCCCCACCTCCTCCCAGCCCCATCCTCTCCCCTCCCCAAGCCAGCCCCCATTTTGTGTCCGTGTGCAGGGGTTGTACATAAAGGTTCTTTGGTTAATCCCTTCGCCACCTTTCATCTACACCCCTGCCCCACCTCCTTTCCTGCAGCTGTCAGTTTCTTTAATGTATTTAAGCTTCTGTTACTGTTTTGCTCATTAATTTATTGTGTTCATTAGATTCCACAAGTAAGTGAGATCATGTGGTATTTTTCTTTTATTGGTTGGCTTAATGCACTTAGCATACTTTTCTCCAAGTCTATCCATGCTGTTGCAAAACGTACAAGTTTCTTCTTTTTTACTGTTGTATAATATTCCACTGTGTAAGTGTACCACAGATTTTTTATCCACTCATCCACTGATGGGCACTTAGGTTGTTTCCAAGTCTTTTATCATCTGAATTGAATGTTCCCATTCTTTTCATTATACCAAACTGTGTCTTTTAAAAAAGCACAATGAACTAAGCCATATGAAACCAAATAAACTATAGAATCATGAAGAGTTAGTTTGATGGAGATGGTGGGGGGGTGGGGAGGGGGGGAGTGGGCCAGTATAGAGCAGTGGTTTAGCACATGGACAGTAGGGTCAGGTAGACCTGAATCCCAAATTCTTCACTCATGAGTTTGGGCAAGCTACACTCTTCAGAGGGGCTATTCTGAGTTTTAAATGATAGTGCACTAAATAAAATACTTGGCAGTGCCTGGCACATAGTAAGTGCTCAACAAATGCTGGCTATAATTGTTTTTATTTTCAGGAACTTCAAGACTCTCTGTTTCCAATACCTTTACAGAAGTAGAAGCTGGGGTTCAGAGAGTCTAAGTGAGTTTCTCAAGGACATAGAGCTAATCAATAACAGAGCTGGAATTGGAACTCAGCTCTTTTGAGTCTTTTCCAAGACAACACATTCACAAGAGGATGTCCAGAGAGCTTTTGAGATAGTCCTCTTAATGATGACCATATTTGTAAACCCCATGGAATGGAATCTTTGAAACCAGTGCTGTTCTTGAAAAATCCAGGTTGTGGGCACTGTTAGTATCTTCAGAGACATAACTTTCTCTTCCTCTTTTCTAACAGAACCCCAATTTGGTCCAGGTATCTATCCTTCCCCCATCGCTAGGGGTGAATTCTGTTAAATCTAAAGCAGAATACACGGGAAACTTGTTAAAACTCAGATTGCTGGACCTCACCCTCAGCGTTTCTCATTCATTAGAAGTGGAGTGAAGACCGACAATTTGCATTTCTAACAGATTTCCAGGTTCTCAGAAGCTTAAGCTGCCGATCTGGGGACTGAACTTTGAGAATCCCTGTCATAATCAGTGTCACTCCTCTGTTCTGGGGACGAGCAAATGAAGTAAGTGAGCTGAGGGTTCATATTCCTTGGTTGGAAGACTTGCTGTTTCCTGATGTAGGTAAATAATGAACAGTTATTGGTTACTGGCAGTGACCTTGGTGCCACGAGGAGAGGACCAGCCTCAGGAATAAGTCAGTGCTGTAGACAGCAGAATAGAGAGAGGAGCTTTGATGACATTATTCAGCCACAGCATCAACCGAGCTTGATCTTCCTCTGCGCCTCCTGGTACGCAAGATTATGCAAATTCCCTTGTTTAAGCTACGTTAAATCAGAGTTTCTTTACTTTGGCCACATGTAACAATGTCCAGTAAGTTCCTAAAACTCAATAAAATGCAAATACCTGTATTTGAAATACGTAACATTTTAATTTAATGCCAGGTTTTCCCTCTCCCAAATAGCTGACAATGTTATCTTTCATTAATGAGGTAATACATGTATAAACAATACTTTATTTCTATGCTTTAAGTCACAGAAAGTACTCAATAAAAACAACCCTATTCTTAACACTTTCATCTCATACTGTGAGCAAGAAAAAACAATTTTCTTTCAAAAGATTCCATGTGATTAGTTAGTCGTTGTCAGTGAGAAACACACTCCAGTACATTCCTAAATTAGGACACACTTGAAATTCTTACACAAGATAAATCCTTCTAAAGAAGCTGACGCACATCATCTTAACAAGTGCAGTGTGTTAGAGCCCCCATTCCGTCTCTCAAGGACAGGAAGGAGCAGAAGTGGAATCGATTACCGTACCTCCTTCAGGTTTTGTGCATAAATAACTGCAACTATGAGCAGGTTATAAAAGATAGAAAAGCAAAACTCTCCAATAGCATATTAGCTCTTCCTTTGTGCATCACAGAACTGGAATACTTGCCCATTTCAACATTCCTTCCTTGGAGAAACCTGCCATTCATTCTTTATGACTGTAAGCAAACAACATTTTTGTCTGTGATTCTGATACATTTCCATGTAAGACTTCTCTCCGTGAAAGGTTATTTTGTTGTGGCATGAACATGAAGTACTCTTTCAGAAAACACTTGTTACCTAAGAACAGAACCTACCTAAGTCTTTCAGTTATTTTGCCAGGGGCCAATAACAAGTTTTGAGTTTTTCTGTTTCCTCTAAGCCAAAGACCATGAGGAGTAGTAATAATAGCATCTGTTACTACTTAGTACTCTGTATCAGACTGTATCAGACTCTGTATTGTGCTAAGGGCTTAATAAGGATTCTCTCACTTCATCCAATCATTAATTCATTCATTCAACAAATATTTGTGAAACACCTAGCGTTTGCCAGTCTGGTGCTACAGACCATTTGGAGCGAGAATGTTCACCAGGGTGGAGAAGAGCAGCAAGCAGTCTGGTTTGGGATCCCAGGGCACGAGCCCTATTGCCCAGGAGGTAAGGGACGGAGAAGATAAAAGTCATGTTCCCTCCCTTTCACTCCCTGAGTTTCTGCTCTCAGTACAATGCACTGTGTTTCTCAAAGTTTATTCCTTGATATTTCCACAAGAGAATGATAATAGGTGTTATTTTAAGAGTTTCTAGGACCAAAAATTTTGAGGAGAAACATGGGGATTCAACCACTAAACAGAATTCCTTACTACAGAAGTTCACAGTGGCTTTAATATGCTTTTGGTCTCTCCAAGGAGGTGCCGCATTCTGCACCACATATTTCCCAAAGTCATCTGACCATAACCCACCCTCCCACCCCCCACTTGTACCCCCACAGGTGGTATAGGGTGTCCGGGCCCCGTGGCACACACTTCAGGAAAGACTGAGCCAAACTTTTCATGTCTCTTTCCCACTTCAAAGCTTCCTAGTACTCTAAAAGTTCCAGTTTTTATTCTTACCAGTTTCAGACTCCCCACCTCCCAGCCAAACTTCTGCATCTTCAACACACCTAGTTTTCAGACATCACAGACGTTTCTAGTCAAATCTGAGACATCTATAATAGACATCAAGCCTCACAAACACCTTTGCCACAGCGACTGGGGGAGGAGGGAAGAAGAGGACATAGGGAGAAAGGTTAGAATCAGAAAGAAAAAACATGTAAATTTCAGTAAATAAATGAAAGTCAGTACAGCCCTTCTGAAAAACCACCAATTCCTGACTACAACCAAAATGCGTTAAAAATTAAGGTCATGGATCATGGCATCTTGGATGGAAAAGTGAAAGGGAAATTTAGGAAACTGCCTGTGTAAGCTGGTTATGTTTCAAAGTCAAGTCCAATAATTCTTATCAAAGGAGGTGTGGAGAGGGAGGGGATGGTCTTTGGAACTTGGATCCTGTAGTTTGACATTTATGTTAGCTAAATAACTTAACCATTTCCAAACCCGGATTTCTTTTCTGTAAAGTGTGTGGCTGTGTATTGTTGTGAGTTGCTGCTCAGATGAAGCCCAGTTAGAAGACAACAGTGTAAAACAATAAAACAATATATATTTATAAAGAGAACTCTTAACTCTGTATACCTTTTCCCCCTCCAATATATCCATCAGACCTCATCATTCTCTGGAAATGAGAGAGAGAGTAATAGTGTGAGGAGAGGGGACACGCGGGGAATTCTGTAACCCACAGCTCCCTTTTGGAAGAGAAAGTTTTTGTATGAGCCAGAATCCTGGTAGGAAACTGAATTCTCCACTCAAAATCATTCAGTGGGAGAGGTATATTAATTAGTATATGGACTCTTCACAGAGATGAGGGCATGGGTAGGGGAGCCAGTGAGGATGCTGAGGTACTAGCGACAGTGGGAAGCCATTACCATTGCAGTTTGAGGAGACAAGGAGAGCAAAGGTGTTAGCAGCTGAGGAGGGGGTCATCCGCTAGCAGGAGTGTCCAAACTTTTGGAGTCTCTGGGCCATTACTAGAAGAAGTGTTGTCTTGGGCCACACATTAAATACATTGCGGCACGTAATCACACAAAAAATCTCATGTTTTAAGTAAATTTACGATTTTGTGTTGGGTGGCATTCATAGCCATCCTGGGTTGCATGAGCCCCTCTGGCTGCAGGTTGGACCCTCCTGGGAGGCTGGGCTTGTAGATGCCAGACGTGGAAGCAGGAGAGAAATCTTCCCCTCTCTCAGTTGTCCTGCAGTATCTCCCCCTGGCCCAAACCAGATGGAACCAGAGATCACAGGAGCCCAGGAGGTGCAATATGAGCAGTGAGAGCCTCTTGGGGCCCTGACCAACCAGGTCTCTGGGGAGGAGATGGACAACAGCCAGGCCTCTTTGCCACACTCTAACTTCTGGGTAAAAACTTAGAGTCAGACCCCAATATGTCAACTAAGAGAACGTTTTAAGTTCAGGTCAGAGTCCAGTCCCCTCATTTTACAGATGACAAATCTGAGACCCACTGAGCTTGTTCAAAGTCACACGTCTTACCCAGTCAATGTGAGGTTTCAGCTTAATCCTGCCTTCTAGTTCCACAATGCGTCTTTTCCTCTCTCGCACTCTGCATCTTTTAGACCCTCTGAGTCTGCTCATTATCTTATGTCTGCCTCAAAATTCAGTTTCTCAGACCTTCTGTCTCCTAGAGAGGAAAAGGAGAAGGAAGATTTTCTCTGCACACATATATATGCCACCAGCACTAGGCTGTTTATCTGAATCAGATGCATATTGTACAGAGATGAAAATGTGATTATAATTAAAGCCCACCTGCATCTCTTTGGGAGAACTGGATGATAAGAAAAAAACTGGCTCAGCAGAAAAGCTCAAGTTGATCTTTCCAAATGCACCACAGGTAATAAGTAATTAAGACAGTCAAAATGCTGATTCTATTATCAGGTTCAGTAGTGGCTTGGCCACCCAGGGAGGGCAGGATACTTTAGATTTCAATACTTTGGTGCCAGCCTTAGGGAAAATTGGAAAATGGTTGAGTTTTGCCTTATGTCATTTCATGTCCGCTCCTCTTTCCAAAGTTCCTTTCAAGATTCCTTCCATTGCTTCATTCCTTGTCACCAAAAGCTAGCTCCTGGCTGAGCCAGGAGCTGGTCATCCTTCCCCCTTGAATGTGGCTCAGCATTCCAGACTGTCCCTGGTCCTTTGCTCCGTGGAGGTCTATCTCTCATTTCAGTGAGATTTCAGCAGGAGATCTGCTAAACAAAGTTGTGTTTAACATTTTAAGGTTGTTACTTAGAGTGTAGTGTGTTACCATTCCCAAGTACTCTCCTCATATTCTCATTCCTGGCCACTGCCTGCACATTTACCATATTTCAATCTGATAAACAGCCTATGATGCGATATTTACATGCTCCAGCCAACCTGGGACAGAGGGGAAGGTCCTCTAGCACCGCTTCTCCAGGGAGATGCAGAAGAAGGTAATTTGTAGCCAGCTCCAGAAAAAATTGTTGGATAAGGTTCGAGGCCAAGTTAACCCTTTCTTTGGCTCTCAGAGAACATCATGCTATCAAATGTTCACCCACATTTTCAGAAAATCTATTTTGTCTATGAGTCATTCAAAGAAAGAGCTTCCGAGGAGAATGTTATGTCACAATACCAGCAAATACCAGCCAAATTTCACTTTTCCCTGTGTTTATAAAGACTAGTATTATTTGTATCAGTATTGATCATCATCCTCTTTTATAGCTAATGGATTAAACTACTTAGTTGTAGAAACTGTCATTAACTATTCTCAAGCTGTAAAGTTTGAAAACCCGGCTGGTTTTTACTTTTTATACTTAATTCTTTTCCCAGTTCTCGGCCCTCACCCTGCCAGCACATTCTTTTCTCAGAAATATTCTTTGTACAATGTCAGTGACAGTACATGGAACTAAACCAGCAGGACTGACCAGATATTACACCAGAAAAGTCTTTCACCACCAACTTCAGGCCATGTACGTGAAGACAACTGACATGCAGCCTGAGGCTCACATTAGGAACTTAATAAATGATTGTTGATCTTGCAATTAGTAGAAAAACAGGTCCTAGAGATCTGATGTATAGAACAGTGCAGTGACTATAGGCAACATTATTGTATTGTAATCATCACACGTGCTAAGAGTCTATATTTTAAGCATTCCAACCACAAAAAGGAAATTATAATTATGTGACATGATGGAAGTGCTAATTACAGCTACAATGGTAATCATATCGCAAGATATAAATGTATCAAGTCAAAATACTGTGCACCTTAAGAAAATTCAAACTGTAATTGAACAACAATAAAGTAATTAAAAAAAAAATACTGTGCACCTTAAATTTATACAATGTTAGATGTCAAATGTATTTAATTAAAATGATTATTGATTCTAAATTAAAATGTGGCTGGGCAGTGGTTTGCAATGAAACGGATTTACAGAGAAGGTTTAAAATTGCGGAGCATGAAAAAGTCTGCATTAGTCATCAGAGAAATGCAAATTAAAACCACGATCCGATACCATTATGTACCCACCTGAATAGCTGGAATTTAAAAGACGGATAATATAAATATTGACAAAGATGTTGAGCAACTGGAAACCTCATATTCCACTGATGAGTGTGTAAATGATATAATTACTTTGTAGAATGATTTGACAGTATCATGGAAAGAAGAGCATATGCTGAACCTAAACCCAGTAATTCCAGTCTTGGACCACAGAAGTGTCCGTAAATGTGCACTGAGAGTCACGAACAAGGCTGCTCCCATCAGTGTTGTTTGTAATAGCCCGAACCCTCCACTGACAACAACCCGCACATCCCTGAGCTGTAGAATTGTCAGATACATTGTAGTATATTCATACAGTTGAATACCACACAGTGATGAAAAGGAATAAACTATAATCACAACAGGAAATACAGGTAGACTCCACAAACATAACATGGAGTGAAAAAGTCAGACTGAAAAGTATATATGCTGTGTGATTCCACTCACATAAAATTTAGCAGGCAGATCCATTAAAGCAGTAAGAGTCAAAGCCGAGGTTATTTGGGGGAAGGAGGAGGAGGAAGTGATATTAGGAACAGGCCCAATGGAGCTTGTTGTCAATGTTCTTTTTCTTGACCTGGGTCCGTGGTTGCAGTGTTCATCTGCACCAATCATCTAAGGTAACCGTATTTCTGTTTTCTCTAATTTTTTATGTGTATACTTCAACTAAAAAAAATTATAATTGCGGAGTGGCAGGAATGGTCCCAGTCGACATGACCTGCCCCTCCTTAATCCCTTTAGGATATCTGTTTTTCAACAGTCTCTGATTTTTCTCAGAGCCTGAGGGTATCTTGCTGCCTGTGGACTCCCAAAGTGAGAGACTTCCCCAGACATTGTCAGGCTCAGACATCTGTCTACATTCCTTTCCTTTGCCTTTCCTATTTCCTTTCTGAAAGTTTTGTTCTGCCCTTTCTTAGGGACATCATCATTTTGTCTTGGCTTACTTTTTGATGACCAATGTGATTTTTCACTTCTTGGTGTAGTTTAAATTTGAAGAAAAAGTCCTCAAAAGTGGCTTTAGGGATTAGAATCATGGTTCAGCCCACAGAGGTGGAGGATTTTGAGGATGGCAACCTTTAAATGCCACAAGATAGCTAGGCCTGGACACGTGTCCCATGCCTGTGCTGGGGAAGTGTCTCAGCCAAGCAGAGAAGTTCTAGAGAAAGTGTTGCTTGGTTCCGCTGGCGTAAGGGGGATTAAGAAAGACCAGCTAGATGGTGTCCTTACTGAACATTGCTGATAATGCTGGATCCGCTCACTGAAACCTCTTACTGGCTTAAATATCAGGGTGTGGTGATGATGACTAAATATGAGAACAAAATTTGAAAATGGAAGTATTATTCATACATTAGACTCTCTTAACCCAAGCATTACATACGAGAATGAATGGGCTGGCAAACTTTGCGGGTGTGGTTCTTCCTGCCATTTCTTTTCCTCCCTCTCCTTCCCAGACTCATCTACCCATTAACCATTACTTGTGCTTGTTGAATTATTTGGGGATACACTTGGCAAGGAAACCAAAGAGGTGTGTGACCTATTTACCGCCTTTGCTCTCTGGGTGAGAAGTTAACACATAGGAAACAATTTTGGAAATATTCAAGGTAATACACAATGAAATGTTATACTGAGTACAACAGAAATACCTTGTTTCTGATGAAGTACACAGTATACTCGCTGAATACTCACTAAAGTATACTGTCTACTCACTGAAATATATAGTGAGTGGTCAGAAAGGGGAGAAATCATGTTTCCACTTGGCCTGTAGACTTGGGGATGGGTCTGCAAAACTGGAAAAGATTCATAAACCAAACCAAGACAGCAGAGGAAACTGCCATCTTTTCATGTTCTCCTGTAGCCTGTATTTCTGAAGTTTTTCTATGGGCTGAGCTGTGGCTTTTACTACTGTGGGGACCCAGAGATGACAAAGCACAATTCTGCTTTGAGCTGATGGTGTCCCTGTTTATTAGTTATCTATCTATATATTTTTTCTGTGTTTCCTGCTATTCGGGCCCCCATTTGGAAGAGACAATGTACATACAAGCTTGTACTCTAAACTGAGTACTCACTAGTGAGGTCTTTAGCTTCCAGCAGCAACAAGAGCTTCTCTGTGGAATTTCTAGGGCACTTTAAAGAATTTTGAAGAACGAATTGGCTGAAAGTAAAAGGAAGAATGTTTAACTGAGGTTCATGTGGGCAGAATTCACAATGTATTGTGGAGTCTGTTGTCTCCTTATTTTAAAAAGTAATGTATATATCTTTTTCTGGTTATAAAATAAGCTCCTGTTTATTGAAGAACATTTGGTAAATTCAAAACATATGTGAAGAAGAAAATAAAATGCACCCATGACTTCTCTGTGCTTACATGTTACTGATACAGTCTTCTGACAGACATTTGCAAAATTGTGACCATGTCATGTATACTGTTTTATATATGTCTTCTTCATCTTTTTCCCAGGTCATAAAATATTTTTCCCAGGTCATAAAATATTTAAAAAACATGATTCGTAAAAGCTGTATAACAAGATTCAGCCAACAATAATTCTTCTAGAAGACACTGGTTAATAGAATGTCTTAGAAGATATATGTGGATATTTTTTCATTTTCAGTCTGGGTAGAGGTTAGTCATTAGGT
>VMDR010007138.1:0-41990 GCA_007922815.1 Macrotus californicus | reverse complement strand
TACTGAGGTTAAAAAAATCACTTAGGTTTTATTTGTTATTCCATAAATAAGAATTATTGGCCTCTGCTAATTGCATAATATCTATAAACACTTTCAGCATGGTGTTTTTGTGATTTAGTAAGAACATTAATGTTGTATTAGTAATAGCAAATGGGCAATGGTAGCTTAGTATTCAATAAAATAGTCCTTTAATGCTGCACCAACTGCTCCAAGCTAACCTCATCTTAAATTCCTACAGGCAAACAAATACAGAAAACTTTTTTAAAAAATTCCCACAAACCTAGTATAAACCCCAACATAACCCTCCTCCCTCTAAAGTTACCAAAATATTTTAATCACAAAGGGATACTTATTCATGAGGATGTCTTTGAATTGTACCAGTGAATACAGAAATACCAGTTGGGTAAATATCAACAATTGCAATGGTCAGAAAAAAAATGCCTCCTTCACTTTGTAGCTCTGATAAATCCTCAAGAGATATTGCTAAAAAGCCGACGTCAGATGGCTGTAAAGGAGAAACTATTTCTGTTCCTACAGGATACACCTGGGTAAAATGTCTTTACAATGGATTGATATGGCAGTTTCTATCTGGTCCGTCTGTGATAGGTGACTGGAATGACCCAGATCCTGTGACCATTACAGATGGAATCCAGTTATTTCATCTCTATGGTTTCTCTCTAGGATGCATTTTTGTAGCTAATCCAAAAAGGAATAGGTGCAGGCAGACCAGCCTTCAAAGTCCTTGTGTGCTTTTCTTTATAGCTCTCATTTAAATATGAATGGAGGTAGTAAAGGAAGCCTTGTGATATCTCTACCTTGGTGTTTATTTAACCAGACTGACTACCAGTACTGCAGAATAATCATGTTCCTGCTTGAATTTGGAGAAAGCTGGTCCATTTTATGAGCCTATTCAAAAACTTGTTGGATTTATGTATTCTGCTTAACAAGCACATATACCCTTTACATTTGGCCAGAAGCTGTTAAGTACTTTACAAATATTAACTCCTTTAATTCACGTAAGGAAACCATGTGGTAGGTACATGAGTGTCCCATTCTGACACATGTGCAAACTGAGAAGCACAGATGAAAAGTAACTTGCTGAAGGCTACCAGCTAATAAGTGGCAAAGTTGGGATGTGAACCCAAGTAATCTGACTCCAGAGAGAAGGCTTCTTAATCATTACTCCATCATTAAAGGCACTCGCAACAGAACACACAGCCATTTTCCATTGAGGGAAATGGGATCCATTGTAATAATGCATAGGTGGGTGCATGGGTGGGTGGGTGGATGAATGGATGGATGGATGCTTCTGGTAACGTGTCTTTCGAGAGTGATTAAGGCAAAGCTAATAGAACTCTCGGAGTCATTCCGGAGTCTTCAGCAATATAGAATTTTTCCTTGAAGTCCTGTTAAATCAAACATATAATAGATTATTACCTCCCTTCCAAGGAACAAGAATTCCTTGCTTACGTATTGGGCTAAATGGCTAGGCACACAGCTTAAAGGTGCCTTTTTTTTTTTTTAAATGACTGCAGTTCTTAGTTCTGTTGTAAAGAATGAAATTATTTTCTTTGGTGTAATAACGGGGTTTTTTCCTTATAAAAATGTATCCTGTAGGCATAGATGGTTTAGGATGACAACTTTTTTAACTACTTGCATGCTTTACATATCATCTCAAAAGAGTCCTTTCTAAACTAATCTGGTATCTCATAGATATAATATGTGCCCTGAAAAGGTAGGTCATAAAATTCATGTCAAAACTTCCACTGTAGATAAGAACATGAATAATCTGAAACAGTATCTCCACTCAGCAAAAAGATTTTGACTGTATTTATCTGTGGATATCTCACACAGTGTCCAACGCTGAACACATGTTTAATAAACACTTAGCAAATAATGAATCAGATATGATTTGATTCTTTTAGAGGTACAATATACAGAGTAAAAAATTTTCTGAATTTGTACATATGAGGTCTGTCCGGAAAAAGTCCAGCCCTTGTTAATAGAATAGTTTGTACAACATGGATGTAACCTGGCAGCCAAGGAGAGTGGACTAGAATGCTCATGCGTGAACAATGATGACTTCACTGCACTAATCAGTAGGGGTGGTAGACGCCATTGAGTGAGCATGTGTTCCGTGTGGCCGTCGCATTCAAAATGACTGAGCAAGTAGAGCAACGAATCTGTATAATATTTTGAGTTAAGCGTGAACATTTCTCGATGGAAACTATTCACATGATTCAGAAGGCCACAGCTATGGGCAACTGGTGATCGGCAGCTTCATCACAACAACACACCCTCTCACGTAGAGTATTTTTTTGTGAAACACCAAATCACCCAGGTGACTCAGCCCCACTACAGCCCAGATTTGGTGCCTGGGGCTTCTGGCTTTTCCCAAAACTAAAATCACCTTTGAAAGGGAAGAAATTTCAGACCATTGATGAGAGTCAGGAAAATACAATGGGGCAACTGATGGAGATTGGGAAAACTGTGTGAGGTCCCAAGGTGCCTATTTTGAAGGGGACTGAGGTGTCATTGTCCTATTCACAATGTTTCTTGTTTCTTCTTCAATAAATGTCTCTATTTTTCATATTACATGACTGGATGCCTTCTGGACAGACCTTATATATTTCTAGGAATTTATCCATTTCTTCTAGGTTATTGAATTTGGTGGCATATCATCTTTATAGCATTCCAGTATGATACATTTTATATCTGTGATGTCTGTGGTAACTTCTCTTTCACTTCTGATTTTCTTAATATGAGTCTTTCATGTTTTTTCCATAGTAAATCTAGCCAGGGTTTTGTCAATTTTATTAACCTTTTCAAAAATCCAGCTCTTTGTTTTACTTTTTTGTATGCCCTTTTTTCTATTTCATTCAATTCAGCTCAAATTTTCGTTATTTCTTTTCTTCTGCTGACTTTGGGTTGCTTTTGTTGTTGTTTTTCTAATTCCTTGAGGTATTACATTAGGTTGCTAAGTTGGGATTTCTCTTGTTTTTTTGAGATAGACCCGCAATGATATAAACTTCCCTTTCTTACAGCTTTTGCTGCATCCCAGAAATTTTTGATATGTTGTATCATCATTCTTACTTGTCTCTATATACATTTTGATCTCACCTTTTATTTCTTCTTTGACCCAATCATTTTTAGTAGTACGTTGTTTAATCTTCACATACTTGTTGCTTTCTTTCCTTGCTTTTTGCAATTGATTTCTAATTTCAAAGCACTGTACAAAGCTTGGTAATTTTAGGGTCCTTTTAAATTGCTGTTTTGTCACTGTGCCCCAGAGCAGGCAAGTCTACCCATGCGAGCCTCTCAGTGGTATCCATCTCTACTCCACCCTCTCCCTCCCTACTGTAGGTGGTCCTGTTGGGTTCCTACAGTTACCTCATCTCCATCTCTTCTACCATTCTCTATATGGTTTCTCTCTTGTTGTACAGAAGCTGTTCAGTTAGCTCTCAGTTCTTCAAATGAAGTTACTTTATATGTAGGTATATATTCAGTATGTCTGTGGGAGAAGGTGAGTTCAGGGTTTTCCTATGTTACCATCTTCAACCCTCCCTCCGCTACTGGTCTTTTATCTGGCTTCTAACTGTAGAAATGCCTTGGCTTCTTTTGGTGGTTTGAATTTTTTGACCTTTGTAATTGTAATGGAAGATTATACACATATACACACGCTGTTTTGAACATTTTACTTCTAAAGAATAATAACTATGTAGTCTTTACATTTGAAGAACACATGATGGTCATGTCCATATTAGTCGAAACTTTTCAAGAAAATATTGGAGAAGATAGATTCACATTGTAAAGTTTACATGACATGAGTTTTTACACTTCTTAAGAAACAATATATTTAATTGCATGGAGTATAAATTTTGGAATGAGACAGATCTGTGTTAGGTTTCTGCCACTTACTAATTATTTGGTTTGGGGAAAGTTACACTTTTTGAGCCTCTTTTTCTCATCTGTACTAAATAACAAGCAGACTTTAAATGCCAGTTATTGTAACTCCTAGAAATATTCGTTTAGATCATATAGCACAGTACCCAGCAAAAGTTGTCACTAAGCAAAACAAAGCTATTAGTATTATCAAAATTATTACTATTGCTATCTTGAACTTCTACCTTGTTTTGGCTACTCTTGACAATATTAAACTATCCAAGTGCATTTGTCTGGGTCCTCCAGAGAAACAGAACCAGCAGGACAGCCTCCAACTGACAGGATGAAGCCCACTCATGTTATGTAGGGCCATCTGCTTTATGCAGAGTCCACAGATTTAAATGCAAATCTCATTTAAAAAGAAAAACCCACCTTCACAGATATATACAGGGTCAGGTTTGACCAAATATTCGTACGTGTGGCCCAGCCAGGTTGACACATCACACCAGTAACACTTTGTTCTGACTTTCTAAACATTCAATTACTATATTTTATTGCCTGTGAGTCAACAAGGTTACTTGACTTATGAGTGAGCAACAGCTGCCATATGCACGCTTCTTGAACTTCTTCTACTAGAGCTTGAAAGAGACGCATTCTTATTGTGACCATTTCTTTGTAAAACCTGTAAAGAGGTGGTTAACATCCGAATTTTGAACAGGAATTAGTCTCCATAGTCGTTTATGGAGCTCCCATTTTGTACTAGATAAAAAGAGAAAAGGGAATTGTCCCAGAGAATCAAGTGCGCCTCTTCCAAACCAAAAGATATGTTCATAAATCATCACCAAGACTCAACCTGAGTGACATACACTTAAATATACATAAACACAGGGTCCTGGTATCACTAATATTTTATCCTCTTAGCAAAATTCACCTAGTAGTACTCTGGAAGAGCTGAGCCTACTGTGTAAGCCTTCATCAGGAGATGGAGCTGGTGTATTCGTGGGATGAATCAGAGAGAACCACGGTGCAAAAGAAACGGCAGGATGGCAGTAAGTTGATAAGTCCTTGTGGGACCTCGACAAGTTAGGTGGACTTCGCATCACTGCACTGCAAGCACTAGTGGCCGTGCTGGGGGAAGCGGAGAATTAAAAATTACCTGATCCATCCTGAGGATGTCTTCATCGTTCCGTACTTTCAGTAACGCCAGAATGGCTAATCCCTAGTGAAAGGTTACTGGCACTACCAGAAATACTTCTACCTTTAGCGAGAGGTTACTAGTACCACTGAAAATCCTTCTACCCTAGACATTTTTAGTCCACTGGTATGAACATTTCCCGTTCATGTTATGAACGCTTACCTTTACCTTTGGGATCACACAGTCAAATGATAAAATTTCACTGAACAGGGTCTCCTTCCTTAGAGCATTGCAGAGGTGAAATGTAAATTTGTCAAAAGATACTTTGAACAGCTTTTATCATAAACGTTATTCACATGGAAAAAAATCCTTACGTCTGGTGTAAGAAATCCTCAAAGTTATAATGGGGAAGCAGATAGGGTACATCTGTATTATATGTGCAGGGGTGCTCTCAACAAGTTGATTTCATTTGTGAAATTTAATCTCAGACAATGGCTGACTGTCTGGCCAGACATTGGACTTTAGTAATCTCACAAATCAATCATATTTTGTAATTGAAGTTGGAGGTTGAGATTTCTAGTCATGATACCTGTTTAAATTTATCTGACTGTCAGCCAAAGTGTCTGTTGAGAATATTGAATTTTATTTCTTTCAAGATAGAATAAAAGCATCTCAGTATATGAATCCAAGAAAACAGGCTGACCAAATCAACTCTCCCCACAATTACTCAAACAGCCCTTTCAAGGATAGGGTATTTTGAAGTTGCAAAGCAGAGATTGCATTCAACCATTTGCAAACATTCTTTGAAAATGAATTTGCGCCGCCTCTCCCCCACCCCACTATAACCTCATCTGTGTCTCTACTTCTTACTCCTACTTTTCTTTTAACGGTACTGGAGAGAGAATAGGAGAGGCAAAGATAAAGATAAAATATGTAAAGGTAAAGATAAAATATATTTGCCACCAGCAGAGAATAAGCAATAAAAGATAAAAGTAAATAGCCAACAGTCAGTAGAACCTCACCTAAACAGCCCCTTACTGGCTTTGGGCTAATCCCACCGTGAATCACAGGAAGCCAACATTGCTACTTAATAGGAGCAGAACACAATAATGCTGAGGCACAGGAGTTGAAGGCACATTCAAGTTCAATATTAAATATTTCAACAAATGTTTAATGGAATATCATGGCTTAGTATAAACTATAAAAATTTTTATTTTTTTAATTTGGCAATTTAAGTTTTATATCTTAGATCATATTTTAATTGGATGGCTGATTTTCCTATAATACTCATTACTTAAAGATTTTTAAAGTGTTCTTATAAATTTCAAACATTGATAAATATATGCAATGTTATAAGTTTCCAATATTCTCATTTACTGGTGGTAATTTTAAATAATTTTCACTATAGAGTTATTACTGTGGCCGATCCATCCACAAAATTCCTCCCATTTTCTCTCCTGTCTTCTCTCACATATTTTATAACTGAAAGAAAAATGTTAAATGTTTTAAAAGTCAAATCCAAAAGTATCGCTTCAGTGTTACCCCTTTTTCTATGAATAGTTACTTCATCATTAGGAAAGCAGTCTAGCTGAGAAAGCATTTTATTGGCTCATTGTTTTCTTCCGGTAGTACAATAGTAGACACAAACGTGGAAAACAGTTCAATCCTGACATCACAGAACACAATATTTTGATTGTTACTATATACTAAGGAGGAAAATTATTAAATAAATTGCCTTAGACTGGCACCACAATCTGTTTCCCACGCGTTTTAGGGTGGTTAAGGGGTATGCAATAGTAGCCCCGTGGGACCTGGGCAAACCTTTGCGGTGCCACTGCTGTGCACGATAGTGATTTACTGACTTTCCACCCACTCGAATGTGAACTTTTGGACAACAAAGTGTCATAATTTTCCAAAATTTGAATCCCCAAAGTCTACCACAATATCACGCATAAAACCACATGGCAGACATTAAGTTTATCTTTATAGAATGAATGAACAAATAAATGGGCAAGCTTCCTTTGAATGGAATTTATTAGTTCTGCTAAAGAGATTCACATTTATTCTTAGTTTAGAAATGCTTCTGACACAGCATTCTATGTTAAATAGACACCTGTTCTGCAGTGTTTACAGTGTGTGTGTGTTACCAATGACACCATCCAACTAGGAGGCCAGTTTTAAGAATATAACCAAGCAAATATCATTTGGCTAACTGATCATGAACTTTCACTATTTCTTGCAAATATCCTGCTCAGAAAGAAACGTACAGGCCACTTAATCTGTTTGTACCTTCCACATTTTTGTATCAATTGACAGCCCCAGTTCCCTGGAACTCCCTCTTTCTGTGTTCCTTCAGACTCTGGTATCTGTCTCTCTGCTCACACTGCATGTTCCTTAGCAGTCACCTTCTTCTACATTAGCTGCTGAAAGGGACTATCAGACATTTTAACACCTTCCTTCTGAGAGAGCCCTCTTAATTATTTCAACACCATCTAGGGGATAATTCTCAGAATTCTATCTGGGTCTCTAGGGCTATATCTCACACTATCTACTTCACATCTTCCTTATCCTATCTTCACCAATTAACATCACCAAATAGGTCAAAGCCAGAACTATGAGTCTTTCTGAATGTTCCTTTTACTCACTTTTCATATTTAATTACCAAGACTATTGATTCTACTTCCTAGCCCTCTACACTCCACTATATCACTTTCCTATCTGAGTGTAGGCCCATTATCTTATAGCTCCCTTAATCCCTGCAATTGACACATTGTATCCAAATGTACTTTCTACAGTGTAAATCAGACCCTCCTTCTTTGCTCCAACTAAATATTCTTCAGTGGTTCACCATTGCATAAGAATAACATCCAAATCTTTTAGGCTGGCATTTAAAGGGCCATCATGATGTAAACTCAGTCTGTCATGCCTCCCCTCCCAGGAACTCTCCATCACCCCAATTCCCATCACCCACATGAAGTTACCCCATGAATAAGTCATGATCTCCTACATTCCCATGCCTTTCCATAAGCTGGGTTTTTTTTTTGGGGGGGAGGGTGTCATACATGGTAAAGTACACTAGTCAACTCTGAATTTCTGCACATCCTTTAGGTCACAAATTGATAACTTCCAGAAATAAGAAACTTATTTCCCAAGGCAGTCCATTCAACAGCATCAAGAGCCAGCAAGCAGAGATGTAAATTTTGGCCTTAACTGTATTCCTTGTAGCTACAAAGAACAAGTCAAATGTTTCCCTTCACGTGATATATCTCAAATAATCTAAAACATGTTACTCCAAGTGTTTCTATTCTCTGAGTAAATATCCACAGACCTTTACCTAAGCCTCCCATTTCTAGCCCACTCAGAGCTCACATCCAGAAATTTGCTGGGTACCCCAGCTAAGGTCTGCTTTTGAAGGAGGCATACTTTGCAACCAGCTGCTTAGTGTTCAGAGGTGGATTACCCAGCAGGGAGCTGGAATTCGCTCTCGTCCCAGAGACAGGTGGGAATTAGACCACAGCTCTGTTTCCTCCACAATCTCAGCACAAGTCAAAAAGCACTCAGAATTCTGAGCTTGTGGGAATATTAGTTTTTATTTCCTCCACTGTACCTTGACCTTGCTCTCTAAAGAAAGAAAATGAAATTGGATCCAAAATCATTGATTAAGGGATTTAAATTCCACAGAAAATGTATGAGGAGTCGAGGAAGGAAAGAGCCATGGGGGTGTATACAGGGGCAGTCACCTCTATTTTTTAACAGGAGGGCTGTCACCATCACAGGAAAAGGAATAGGTATAGGAGCAGGGAACACTAGCTAGGCTTCCTTGAACTTCCTGTTCTATTCTTCGAGTCCCAGGAGGTACTGCGGCTCTTTCATTCAGGCCCCCCAGACAAGTGAAAAAAACAGATGGTAGTGCTGCCTCGCCCAGGAACACTTCCCTCTAAACAAATATGAAGCTCTTCAACGTTAAAAATAAATCCCTGCCAGAATTTTAGCCCTCAGACCTTAGGTAAGAGGAATATTGTTCTCAAAACTTAATTCACAGGAAGATAAACAATAGCCTAAAGATGTACCTCACTCTTAGTAATGAAATTCTATGAGGCTCAAACTAAATTCCATTACAATGTGTGAACAGTCACAATTAATTATAAGTGTAATATTCAGAGTTAACACCTATAAATAAACTCCCGGCTCAAATACCATACAAGCATTTAAATCTTACAGGAATGTCAAAGCACTCCTATGTTGTCCATTAATTGTAAAATTATAGGCCAAGTCTTAGAAATATAGCCCGGATGATATATTTTTTAAAGTCTTTGTATGAATTTCCAATAAATCTAAACAAATACTGAGGCAGACACTCTTGGGTCTACTAAATTATTGTTAATTAAGCAACTCTTAAATTTAAAACACCAGGTTTAAAGTGTTACTTTTGCTAGTGCTGTTTCCTGGACACCCAATGTGGTATCTTACCTACCTTGGGACTCAATATCCATTTGAGGATAAAATACCTTCAATTTTTTAAATAATTTCTGTCCATATCTCTTTATAAAATACTTATTAGTATAGCAGTTACACAGTTCCTGAAGTGTTATTTTCCAAATGTCCATATCATTTGCAACTTTATATCTTTCCTATACATGAATTTCATTCAATGCCTGCATTTCTTGTTACAATAGTAAAAAAATTCAACTAGTGTTCTTCATAAATATCAAATTCAAGGTGTTATTCCATATTTAAGCTTCCCTTAAGTCAAACAACCTAGAATTAGTGGATTATTAATGTAAGACATAAGACATGTTCTTCCCACAGTTCTCTGCTTCTTGTCTAATGGCAATTTCTTCATTCTATTTGCTGAGGGCAAAAATTTAAGTTAGCTGTGATAGGCCGTAAATTGCTTTTCTAACTCTAAATTCAACCACTTGCATTGTTCTCTCCTGCCACACTAGCATCATGGCTCTCCCTTGAACATGATCTTCCCAGGCCATCTCCCATCTCAGGCACTTTTTATTTGTTCTCCCATGTACCTGTCCTGCAGACAGCCCTGCAGCTCACCGCCTCATCTCCCATAAGCCCTCAACCAAATATCCAAACTCCCTTGCTCAGGAATCCCCACTTTCCTTCCCTGCTTTACTTTGTCCCATAGCCCCTGTCACTATCAGACTCATAATTATTTTATTTCTTGTCTCCCCTTGCTTGGTAGGTAGAATTCTAAAGATACACCCCCAAGGTTTCTGTCCCCTGTTCAAGCAAACACTAATCTAAGCACTGCTGTGAAGGGACTTTGCCATGTGATTAAAGTTGTTAATATAGGATGATCGCCCTATTTTAACGTCAGCTGATTATCTGGGTAGAACCAATGAAATCACCTGAGCCCTTAAATGCCAAAGAGTAAAGGAGAGGAGAGATGGGGGACACGGGGACATCAGAGTCCAAGTGTGGGAAAGACTCAGTGCGCCGTGACGAATCTGGAGAAGAAGCGGGTAATGAGATGAGGAAGGCAGGCATTCTGAAGGAGGTGAGAGAGTCTCTCAGATAACAACCCCTGTGGGACCAGACACCTCATTCTTACCTTCACAAGGAACCAAATTTTGCCAATAGCCTGAGAGAACCTGGAAGCAGATTCACCCCCAAAGCTTCCGGAATGAAAAACAGCCCTGTTGCAGAAACATGACACATGCTCCTTGATTTCAGCCATGGGACATACTGAGCAGAGAAACAGCTGACTGCGCCAGTAGGTCTGTCCTACAGATCAGATGTTGTTTCCAGTCAGTACTTTTGTGCTAAGTCACTGCAATTACAGAAAGCTCATGCACCCTCTTAGAATACAAGCCTTATGAGGGCAGAAATTCTCATCTGTCTAGTTTTCCATGCTGCACTCCAGAACCTAGAAGAGCACCTGACAATCACAAACACTCAAATACTTCTTAAATTAATGGCTATGTATAAGTACACACATTCTTTTCCATATAATCTATATTTCCCAAGATCATATAAAAATTTTTAGCCCAACACATTTAATTAAAATATTTACAATTAGAATGTAAAGGCTAAATCGATTTGAAAATGGTCTCTTCTGTAGTTTGTAAATCTGCAGGTGAGTGGTGGCTGTTGCTTACATGTAGCCAACTCAGGAAGCCAACAAATTCCACTTCCTAAAGCATTGGCTTTCAAAGTGCATCTTAGAACCTATTGGCAGGCCATAAAATCAGTTCATAGAGTTCAGGCAGGAAGGAAGGAAGTAGAACCCAGACACCAAAACTTTAATTTTAGGGTGGGGTATATGAGGGTCTGTGTGTATGTTTGTTGCATGTAGGCTGAATTACAGTGAAAGATGTATTCTTACTATAGGCACCATCAAAGTAATTTGAAAACCACAGCCCTAAGGTCATCCAATACATTCTTTGCGGTGGACCAAGGTGCCACTTAGGGCCTGACCTGAGGTGAGGTGAAGATAAATGAATGGGGAATGTATCTATTAAGAAAGGCTGGTCAAGAAAGATGTACACTATCCTAAGTCTATGATTAAGTTAGCAGGGTAAGGGAGAGCACTATGCTTAAAGAATTCACACGAGTTGTACCATGTTAAGGTGAGGAAGTGAACCTTTCTCCCCTACTATGTTCTTCCTTTGCCTTGAGTCTGAAACAGCAACCCTGGACCTGGTCAACACAGCACAGTCACTGATTCTTGGTACCAAATGTGGCAACATCTGGAAGGGGATGGCTTAGGCTTTAATCAGCAAATCATCCTATGACAAAGATTTCTTTTCTCCCTTTTAGGGAAAGGACTAAAAACCCAATGCCTATCTATCTTCTGAGATTAGCCAGCTATTAGTGTCATAGAAATTTATCTGGAAAGGAAGTTAGAGATATCCTTGGCACATGGAACCAAAGGATAAATATTGGTTAGAAGAACACGAAATTGAATTTAGCTCAACATCCTCATTTTTATTTTTATTTTGTTTTGCAGATGAGGCTTAACTAAAGGCTTATGCTACCCCCATTATTATAACAACGTTACTCTTGACTTATATTTACCAGTGATTGCAATGTGTATTGTCCATGGACTGCATACAGATAAAGAAGACAATGATGCACTATTCATTCTTCCACTCAAGGGCAGACGCGGGAGGGGGGTGGGATCATGCCAAACATCTTCGTACTCCTGTTCGTGCCTACCGTGGCTGGGAAATTACATAAGATAGTACCTACAACGCACTTATCAAGAGTGCATGGCACACTGTAAAAGCTATGTAAATACTCTCATGTGTTTTTGTTGCTTTGATTTCAAGATGAGCCTTATTACAGAATGTTTGTACACAGGAAATTAGTAATATCTTATGATTTTAATTGCATTATAGAACAAAACACAATCATTTGATGTTCTGAAAATCCATTTATATTCGAAGAGACATTCAAATACTACAGAATTCTCACCTGCTTAAGGCACTTTAAGTAAATGAGTAAAGATGAAAGAATTCCAATCAGTTAAAAATTACCCAGAAAATTTCTTTTTAGGCATAGATAAAGTAAATAGGCATAGGATTCATGATTCATAAAATAATATTATTGACGACAATATAAAATCTTGTATGACATCAAGTTCATTATTTGTTAGGTAAGAATCAGACATAAAAGCTGCCATGACCACTGGAGTCCAAAGTCCCCAGTATGGCCAAGGGGCTGCAAATCGTAAAAGCAGAATGTGGCACCTTTAGGAGATGCTCCACAGAGAGAGCATGTCAAAACATTAAAAGAAATTAATCACAGTCTATTTCTCTGAGGATTCCAACAATGTTATCAAGGATTTGTTCCTTTCAAATCTTACAAGCTCTACAGCACCTCTCCCCCTATTACTTTGGTATCACATAATTAGCATGTAATTATGTGCTCTTTCACGCTGGAAAGGCTCTCCTTTTATTAATGACTCGTTGCAAAGTTCTTTATCATTTATCTTTAAAGTGAGTTTGAAATCAAAAGGTTTTTGTGACTTTTCCTTTCTTTCTTTGTAACATAGGAGTTCTTTAATGAAATAGATGGTTAAGAATGTCACAGACAGTCACCAGTTTCCACCTTCACGGTGAGAAATAGGGTTTGGGAAACAAATGTGCTCCCTCCTTTCTCCACAGATTGAACATTTGGGATTTTGAAGATGTGTTGCAAAATATTGATGTTCTTTGCCTTTTGTGGGAAGTGGGTCAGAACAATTAGCTTCCTGGATCCAGGACAAAGACAGGAAGAGGACAATTCACATTTATGGTAGAAAGTATAATGCAAGTTCCACATTAGTCTTGAGTCAGGAATTCGCCCAGCCCCTGACCTGCAGTCAATTCTGGACCATGCATCTCTGCTGAAGCCAAGCAAACTGCATTGCTGTTTTTGGCTGATTGCTTTCCTCTACCATTAGACTTACTGGAGCACCCCTGATTAGATACGGGCAATTATAAGGTAGGGTGTACTTTATTGCAAAGTTTAATCATTTGAGGGCCACTTTGCTTGCAGTGATAATCTCACAAAACCAACATATCATGCATAAGAAATGCAAATACCTTTTGGCTGAGAAAAGCTTTTTAGTTACTTTGTAACCTATTCCTGCTTAACTTCTAGACTATCTCATTTGTGGCTGGGACCAACCAGTCGGTGCCTCCGTGGCTGTTTGGCTGGCCGTAGCCATGGGGACCTTACTCAAATCTAGCCAAGTGCAAAATAATATCAATGATTAAAATAATAACCAGGTTTCTCCTCAATAATATTTCTGCTATTTATGCACGGCACAAACTTCCTCTGTCCAACATTTCCACTCTGGGCAAAGTAATTGTATCAGCAATTTCAAGAATTGACATTTCCTATACTTTTTACACTATTTCCACAGAGATGGTAGAGCAATAATAACCTGATAACCTTGGAAACTTCATTTATTTATTTAAATTAAAAAATTCAACTATGTTTGGCATATAATATTATATTAGTTTCAGGTTTACAACATAGTGTTAGACATTTATATAATTTATAAAGTGATCACCCTGGTAAGTCTAGTAGCATCTGACACCATACATAGTTATAACAATATTATTGACTATATTCCCTATAATTGTTTTTCAAACTGGAAATTTGTACTTCTTATTTCTTTCACCTTTTTCATACATCCCTTCAACTCTCCTCCCACTGGTAACCATCAATTTGTTCTCTGTATCTGTGACTTTGTTTCTGATCTGTTGGTTCATTTTATTTTCTAGATTCCACATGTAAGTAAAATCATATGGTATTTTTCTCATTTTTTCATATTTTTTTGTTCAAGTACAGTTGTCTCAGTTTTCCCCCCACCACACCCCCTACCCCAGCCATCCTTGCCTCCCACCCTCAATCCTGCCTCCTGTGGTTTTGTCCATGTGTCCTTTATACATGTTCCTGACAACACTCCCCCTTTTTCTCTCTATTATCCCTTCCCACCTCCCCTCTGGTTACTGTCAATTTGTTCCTAATTTCAATGTCGGTGGTTATATTTTGCTTGCTTGTTTTACTGATTAGGCTCCACTTACAAATGAGATCATATGGTATTTGTCTTTTACCACCTGGCTTATTTGACTTAGCATAATGCTCTCTAGTTCCATCCATGCTGTCACAAATGGTAGGGGCCCTTCCTTCCTTCCTTCCTTTCTTTCTCTCTCTCTCTCTCCTTTCTTTCTCTGTCTTATTTCACTTAGCATAATACCTTCTCAGCCCACCATGTTGTCACAAATGGCAAGCTTTCATTTTGGGGGATGAGTAATATTTCATTTTATATATATATAACACTTCTTTATCCAATCATCTATTGTTGGACACACCACTTAGATTGCTTCCATATCTTAGCTACTGTAAATAATGTTGCAGTAAACAAAGGAATGTATATATCTTTTTGAATTAGTGCTTTTAATTACTCCAGATAAATATCCAGAAGTGGAATTACTGTGGCTAGGACTTCCAATACTATGTTGAATAAAAGTGGAATGAAGGGACATCCTTGTCCTGTTTCTGATCATAAAGATAGAAAGGTTTCAGCTTCTCACCATTGAGCATGACTTTAGCTGTGCATTTGTCATATATAAGCCCTATTATGTGAAGGTGTGTTCTTTCTACCCCCAATTTGCTGAGAGTTTTTACCTTAAACGGATATTGGATTTTCTCAAATGCTTTTTCTGCATCTACTGATATGATAATATGATTTTTATCCTTCATTTTATTTATGTGGTTTTTCATGTTAATTGATTTAAACATATCGAACCAAACTTGCATCCCAGGAATAAATCCCATTTGATCATGGTGTATGACCTAATGAATTGCTGAATTCAGCTTGCTATTATTTTGTTGAGGATTTTTGCTTCTGAGTTCATCAGGAGTAGTGACTTATAATTTTCTTTTTTTTTTTAGTGTCTGTCTAGTATTGGTATCAGGGTAATTTTGGCCTTGTAAAATGAGTTTGGCAGCCTTTCCTCTGCTTCAATATTTTTGGAATAGAGAATACATATTAATTCTTTCTTTGAAAGTATTAAAATTTGCCTGTAAAGCTATCTGGTCCAGGGCTTTTGTTTAGAGTTTTTTGATTACTAGTTAGATTTCATTATCAGTTACCACTCTGTTTAGACTTTTTTCTGTATCTTCTTGATTCATTCTTGGAATATTGTATGTTTCTAGGAATTTATCCACTTTTCCAGGTGTCCAATTTGATGGCATATAATTGTTCACATATTTCCTTATAGTCTTTTATATTTGTGTGGTGCTGTCACTTCTTTCATTTCTGATTTATTTGGCCCTCTTTTGATTTTTGTTGTTTTTGATGAGCATGGTTAAAGATTTATTTCTAGTTTATCTTTTCAAAGAATAATTTCTTGGTTCCATTGAGCTTTTCTATCATTTTTTTAGATCTTTTTCATTTATTTATGCTCTGGTCTTCATTATTTTCTTGTTTATATCCACTTTGGGCTTCATCTGTTCTTCTTCTGGCTGTTCTTTTTCTAACTCCTTTGGGAGTTTGAGATTGTTTATCTGAGATTTTGTTTCTTGAGGTAGGCCTGTATTGGTATGAACTTCCTTCTCAGAACTGCTTTGTCTGTGTCCCATAGATTTTGGGTCACTGTATTTTCATTTGCCTCAAGGTGTCTTTTGATTTCTTCTTTTATCTTGCTGTTAACCAATTCATTGTTTCGTAGAATATTATTTGGCCTCCACATGTTTGAGTATTCTTTAGTTTTATTCTTATAATTGATTTTTAGTTTCATACCATTGTGATTGGAGAAGCTGTTCGACATGATTTCAATCTTCTTAATTTTATTGACACATTTTGTGGCCTAACAAATGGTTTATCCTGGAAAATGTTCCATGTGCACTTGAAAATAATGTATACTCAGCTACTTTGGGGTGAAATGTCCTAAACATATCCATTAAGTTCATCTGGTTCAATAGGTCATTTAAGGCCAAGGTTTCTATATGGATTTTCAGTCTGGATGATCTACCCATTGATGTCAATGGGGTGTTAAGGCAGCCTACTATAACTGTATTACTCTCAATATTTGTCAATATTTGCTTTATACATTTAGGTTCTCCAACATTGGGTGTGTAGATGTTTATGAGAATTGTATCCTTTTGTTGCATTAATCTTAATATGAAATGATCTCTCTCTCTTATTTCAGCCCTTAGTTTAAAATCTATTTTGTCTAAGTATTGTTAAGCCAGCTTTTTGTCTTTTCATTTTCTTTTGCGTGAAATATCTTTTCCATTCCTTTACTTTCAGTCTGTGTTTTTCAGTCCAAAGTGGGTCTCTCATAGGCAGCAAATGTACAGGTCTCATTTTTTAAATTCATTTAGCTGCCATACATCTTTTGATGGAAGCATTCAGTCTATTTACATTTAAAGGAACTATTGATAGGTATGTAGTTATTGTCATTTTATTGTTTTCTGATCATTTCTGTAGTTCTCTGTTTCTTATAACCTTGCTCTCTTATATGTTGATGACCTTCTATAGTGTCATGTTAGTGTCATTTTTATTTCTTGTATATCTCTTGTAGATTTTTGGTTTGTTGTTACCATGTGCTTCATATACAAATTGATGGTTACTTAAGTTTGGGGCACTTTTTTACTTCTTTTATATATATCCCTTAGTGCTGTAAGGGATATACGCCTTTTAACCTTTGTATGATCTTACAGTTGGTTGATCCACTGCTATTTCTAAGTGTCTGCCTTTGTCTGTGAGAACTTTTTTCTGTCCTATGTTTTCTTATTCATATTTCTGATCCCTACTTAAAGAAGTCCTTGTAATATTTTTTGTAATGCGGGTTTATTGGTGATGCTCTCCTTTACCTTTTTCTTGTTTTGGAAAACTGTCTCTCCTTTGATTCTAAATCATAGCCTTGCTGAGTAGAGTAACTTTGGTTGTGGATCTTTTCTTTAATTACTTTCAATATTTCATGCTAATCCCTTCTGGTCTGTAATGTTTCTACTGAAACATTAGCTGATATTCTAATGCAAGCTCCTTTGTAATAACTAACTGCTTTTTCTTGCTACTTTTAAGATTCTTTTTGTCTTTAACCCTTGGCATTTTATTTGTAAAATGTCTTGGTGTGGGCTTCATCGAGTTCATCTTGTTTGGGACTCTCTGCATTTTCTGGGCTTATTTGTCCATTTCCTTCACCAGGTTAGGAAAGTTTCCTGTCATTATTTTTTCAAATAGATTTTCAATCTTTCTCTCTTTCTCGTTCTGATATCACTGTGATGTTGTTTCAGAGGTCCCTTAAAATATCCTTTCTTTTGCTGTTTTGATTGGGTGTTTTCTGCTACCTTGTCACTGATTCAGTTCTACGCTCCATCTTATCTGCTGTTGATTCCCTCTAATGTATTCTTCATTTCAGTTATTATATTCTTCATTTGCCTGGTTCTTTTTATGGCTTCTATCTCTTTATTGAAGTTCTTACTAAGTTCATCTAGTCTTCCCCTAAATTCATTGAGCAACCTTTTAACCAGTGTTTTGAACTCTGTACCTGGGAGATTGCTTATCTCTGTTTCATTTAGTTCTTTGTCCTTTCCTTTTATTTGGCACATGTTTCTTTGTCTACTCATTTTGGCTGACACCCTGTGTTTGTTTCTATGGATTAAGTTACATCTCTTAGCCTTGGCAGAGTCACCTGTGATGCCCAATAGCATATTCTTCTATTCACCTGAGCCAAGTACTCTGGGTGCTCACTCGTGTGTGTCCCCTCCCATTGTAGTTTAGCCTTGATTGCTGTTGGCACTTCAGTGGGTGGAACTGATCTTCATGCTGACTAGTTGTATGGGCTAACAATGACTACAGTGGACAAGCTGCTGTGCAGGGGCTTATGGCTATGTCATTCTGGGGAGCTGGTTGGGTGGTGCTGTGGTGTGGTCTGAAGCTGGCCACCTGATGTGTTGGTTTTACTACTTCTGAGGAGGAGCTCTGGGGAAGGCCAAGCTTAGCTGCCATTTGTGCCCAGCTTGGGGCCATCTGGTGGGAGCTACTAGTTGGTTGCTGATCTGCATGATCTGCAATCGGTTGCTGCTTCTGGTAGGCTTGGGAGAGGCTATGTGTGAAACAAGGCTGGCTGCAACTTGTGCCAAGCCTGGAATCCTGTAGTGGTCACCCTGAGGCCAACCAATACTGGCCATAGCTTATGCCAGGCTTAGGGCCACCTGATGCAAGTTACAATGCAAGTTGAGACCAGTCATCACTTACGTTGTGCTTGGGGCCACTTAAGAAGTATAGGGCATGCTGAGGTTGGCTGCTGCTTGTTTGGGTTTGTGGTCCTTTCAGGAAAGTCTGTAGCATGAGCCAAGGCAGGCTGCTCCTTTGGAAAAGCCACTGGAAGCAGCTTGAGCCAGGCACATTAGCTGGGTGGGGTGGAGGCTCAGGGAGTCACCTAGGTGGGGTAAACAGTATTAGCCAGGTTATTGGAGAGCTCACTTTTGGCGCTTGCCAGCCATATTGAGGGAGGGCTCAAAAAAAGAGCAATGGTGCCTTGTAGTACTTTAGTCCCTGGAGGGAGCTGCCCTGACCACTACCCCTCCAGCTCCCACCTTCAAGGTAGTTCATTCAGGTCCTCCCCGTATGTTGCTGGCCCTTTTCAAGCTGCTGCCTCTGTGCTGGAGCCTGTAGCCAGTGAGTGTGTGCACAAGTGAGACCACTTGGTAGCCCCTCAAGAGCAATGCTTGGGACTCCAGAAGCCCTCAATCTCACTCAAATGCAGCCCCTGCTTATTTTCATAGCCAGATAGGGCATTTCCTCTTCCTGGCCTCGATGCCCTAGCCTGGGGAGACTAGCATTGGGCATCAAAGCTCCTCATGGGGGACCCCCACAGCTGAAATATACCTCCTGATTCTTAATTAGGTCTAGAATGAAACTGCGTGGTTTGAATCCTGGCTTCGGCATTAATTAGCTATATGACCATGGAAAGTCACTGAACATTTTGAAGTTTTGATTGATTCATATGTAAAAAGAAGACATTAGCTTCTTCACTGGGCTATTAAGAGAATCAAATGAGCTAATTCACACTAAGCACTTTGTTCAGTATATGGCATATGTTTTAAGTATCCAAAAATGCTGTTTCATATCCACATAAAAATTTAGTTGTAGACAACTATTTTTTAAAAAAATTGTTTTAGGATCTCAAAACTTCAATGAATTTCCATGAGTGCTATTTTGGACTAAGAATTCATAGTGTTAGGAAAATACATTTTCATGCTATAAATAGCTTATAAGGAAACTGTATATAGGCAGATGTTTTTAATCAATATGGATTATACTACATGCTAACTAACTGAATGGTACAATCATTTCAATTAACTTATCATGTACTCTGTGGGTTTTTGGAATGGTGTGCCAGCATTTGGTCAAAAAGTTAGAGTCACCAATGATTTGACATCATATAAAATTATTTATGACATGGAAAACTTGTTTACTTCTGTGTCTGAACAATCATTACTTGGTAGATTGAATTATATATCTAATGGGATTATTGAATGATCCTTTTGAATATGTCCAGAGAAGATTTCTGAAAAACTGCTATTGCCAAATAATATAAAAAAGGTAACATAAAACTAGATACCAGTTAATTTCTTTTTTAATAAAACATCCCCGTATACCATTATTCTGTTCTAGTCCCCAATTATTCAGTTCTAATCAATTGTCTGCTTTCCCCTCCGAGCAAAAAGCAAAGCAAGACAGAACTTTCATAGATGAGGCTACACAGAAAGGCATTTAAAGTCTGCCAGTCCAGAATCTGCACTGAAGTAATTAGGAAGTTAAAGAATAGTGCTATTTTTTACTTGTCTCCCATTTCCCAGAAGTCAGTCATTGCAAGCTGAAACACATCGTCTAAAGAGTAATCTTTTCATACTGGCCCCTGGAATGCACCATGCTCGTCCAAGCACTTAGTTACTCATGGCCGCATCAATTAAATGGGCCCATGTAGAGATCTCTATTCTATTGGAAAGCTACTTATTGATCAAGAAGTCAGGAAGATGAAAATAATCACTTTTATAAAAATGAAAGAATCTTAGTTGGCAAATCTTACTGAATCATACATATAGTAAAATCATTTTACTTTGAGAATCTATTCAGATAATTATCCAGGACAAGAATAAGGGATCAGGTCTCCCTCCCAGCATTTTTAATATATACCCTTGGGGGTTTCACGTCACTGTCAGTATCTCGTGAAGGAACAAACACTGTTTGTTTATTAGATAACATGACATTGATGGCTATTCTGAATGAAGTAAAAACATGCTATGACAAAAGTGAGTAAGGGAGAAAATGGAAAAAAATATACTATGAAAAACTCTACTCTAATTCCACAGCCACCACTTAAAGGTGTCACTGCACAGCTCCATGCTTTGTTAACTCAGAGGCACTTTGCTCTCCAAGCCGGCTGTCCACTCACCCTCGTCGTTTTCACTTTATTCCCAGAGGAGCAGCTCCATCCTTTCCGATCTGGAAGAACTTTACATTCCTCTCCCTCAAGACATGGCTGCATGTGGCACCACCATTTCTGTTCCACTATTGAAGCTACAGGAGATAGAAAAATTGATTTAGCATTTTCCATTTGGGTTTGCTAATTCTCTGGGTGCACATTTGAAAAAAAAACCAAGCCACACATTTTTCCCACCACAGAGTAGACTGGGTTTTGAGGCCTGCTTCATTTTTGTCCAAAGAGGCTAAATCTAGATTTTCTGAATATGATTGTTTTAATTTTTTTAATTTTACTTCATTGTGGTAAGAATACTCTACATGAGATCCACCATCTTAAGGTTTCCAATGTTCAATATAGTATTGTAAACTATAAGGACATCACTGAAGGATTTTTCATGTGAATATATGGGATTCGTGAAAACTAATATATTTGAAAGAAACTATGAGTATGTATGCATGCCCTGATTCACATAAACATATAAGAAAATAAGCCCTTGAAGAATTTAGAGTAAATATTTTAGAATAAATGTTATATTTCCCACAGTAGGGTGAAAATCAGGAGGGCATTAGAGTTAGTGCAATTTTTTTCTCTGTGGGCAGTAACCTTCATCACCGGAAATGTACCATGCTAATATGAGCACTCAAACTATTATTTACGGCAGCATAAATTGAACAGCCCATATAAAGACTTACATCCTGTTGTAATTATGGGAATAGTCAAGTAAAGAAATTAATATTGTGATTCATCTTTATAATAACCAGCATTTTATCTAAATTCTATTTACAACTAAACATCCTCTTGTATGTATGGTGTTTATTTTTTTCATTCTTAAGAACCACCCATGGGTTTAGAAATTCATACTACCTAAGCATCTGTTTTCTTCCTCAGTGGACAAATCGATATTTCATGGTATCAAAGTAAGAAGCACATAGACTTGTTGGAACCTCATTATAATGCTTTTTGTTACTAAACTGCATAAGATCTTAGACCTCCTTCCAAATAACCTCATGCCAACCACATAATTTATAATGTGGTCCCCTAGAATTGGCCCCGGTCAACAGCATTATAGTGGGGTTCCCATC
This sequence comes from Macrotus californicus, assembly GCA_007922815.1. Taxonomy (NCBI): domain Eukaryota; kingdom Metazoa; phylum Chordata; class Mammalia; order Chiroptera; family Phyllostomidae; genus Macrotus; species Macrotus californicus. Next base: position 19,938 of record VMDR010007138.1, on the reverse strand, counting down.
CTACGCCGTCCCCATCTATACTACCGCAATGAGCAATGTAAACATCGCACCATCCACGCAAGATGGGGCAGCTCTCGTGGTGCCTGCCACCTGCCCGGGGAAGCAGGAGCACTTGACAGTCTGTGAGCGTTCTTCTATCTTGTTCTTATTACAGCATCTGTGGAGAGCCACCACCTCACAAGTGCCCGTTTTAACATGGTGAGCTGTACAAACAAAAACAAAAGATGAGACAACATTGAGAAGGCATTGGACACTTCCCCTTTTTAATTAGAAGTGCATTAAATATAGCTCCATAAGGGGCCCACCATGCATGAAACTGGAAATACAATGAGGCTGACTCCATAATGCAGATTTTATTTCTTTGCTAAATGTGGCAGGACCACTTCTGTCAGTAAATGCTTGGTGAAGCAGGAACAATTAGGGACTAGATTAAAATGAGCTGTTAGAAGAGTCTGAAATATAGAGGCAATATTTCGTGCCATCGAAAACCTATTTATTCACATGTGACTTCTTTTCACAGCTTTTTGTTCAATATGTTAATCAAAGGAAGTCAAATCCCTGAGCAAGGGACACTACAAAGGGTTGATGTAAAGGTTATGTTCTTCCGTGGGTGAGTGTAAGGTTAGGCAGAACACCAGTTTTCAAGACGAGATGATGAAGGAGGGATCCCCAGCTTGGTATTCATCTGCACAATTTCTCTGGAAGTGAACTAATTGGTTGATTCTTGAAATTGCTATTATTTGCCCAGAAGTTCCAGCCAGTTTCTGGACCCAAATATCATTTCTTCCAATTTTGCCTGGGGGGACAACTGCCACCAAATGGTACCAAGCACAGCCAGAATTTGGGTGGCTTCATGCCTAACCTAGAGACCTAGTCCCAAAAGCTGAGAATTTCCCTGCTCCTTCCGTTCACCTTGCAGGAAGGCTACAAAGGTGAAATTGTGGGTGATTGGAATTTTTGGACCTGACTTATCACGTGAGGATAAGGTTCTAGTTTGCTGTCACCATTAGTTTTTTCAGCATTTCTTCCTCAAAGTATTAACCCTACTGTGAAATGAAAAAGCAAAAGTTTCACCTGCTAAAAATAAAAATAGCTTTGACTCAAACATTTGTTGAAACACTATACTTTCAGAAATTTTAGAACCATGATTGCTATAAAAATAGAAATTTAAATAGAAAAAAAGTAGAGATCTGAAGTTTTTAATGCTATAAACATATTGAAAAGCACTGTAAATGAAATCAGCACATTATGCATTTCTATTATCTTCCCCTGGGAGATGAGGAGCCCCTTTGTAATGATTCAGGTTAGCTAGCTTGCTTAGATTTTTCTTGGAAGAGAGAGCATAATCACACACATTGTCCAACTCATACCTCCATGTAAGTCCAAGAAACTCAGGTATGATGTATAGTTTTGACATGTAATCCTCAAAAGAACTTTCAGGAAGCAAATACCATTTCCAAGGTCACAAAGATTTTTCTGCCACTGTATATACATGGGGATTTTCCCATGTTTGATTCAAACACAAAGCTACAGCTACAAAAGCTAAAAACTTAAAAGCCAGACTTCTGCTCCTATCCTCTCATGCTCTGGAAAATGCTTTACCTAAGGATGATTCCATTTGTTTTAATTTGTTGAATGTTTTGTGCTACACGAGTCATTACCCTGCTTTCTACAGGGCACTCAGTCATCTTTTAATTGGGTCAATACCACACATCAGGCACAATTCTGAGTCCTGGGCTGCACCAGTGAACAAGAGGGACATAGACCCTGTCCTCACAGAGCTTGTGTTCCTCTGGAGAAAACAAATAATAAATATCTAAGTTAATGATTCCATAGGGCAGTATTAGGTTTTTAAGCACCTTAAAGGAAATGCAGTATGTTTATTGAGAGTAACTAAGCAAGGACAGAATGTGTATTTTAGCAAAAGTCTCAAGGAAGACCTCTCTAAGAAGGTATATGAATGCTGACCTCAGGGAAGAGAACGGAGCTTCCATTATGAAACCCTAAGAAGGGAAGAGCATCCCAAAGTGAAGGAGCAGCAATGACAAGGTACTGAAATCAGGGAAAGCACAGTATGTTCTCAGGACAGCAAGATGACCGACCGGTGTGTCTGCACAATTGAGAGGTTGAGAGAAACATGTCAGAAATGTAGGAAGCTCACGTAGGGGCTAGTATGCCACTGTAAGGAGATGGGATTTTGTTCTCATTGCAAGGGAAAGTCTTTGGGTAGAAAGAGTGTGATCCCATCAATGCTTTCGAAGTTTGCTCAGGCTGCTCTTCAGAGAAAGGACTGAAGAAAGCAAGAATAGAATGAGGGAAATCAATTATAAAGAGATTGCTGGAGACGAAGTGATAGAAGATGGAACTTGGACTAGAGTAATAGCAGCAGATTTGCGAGAAGTAGCAGGTCGGGGGTATTTCGGTGTGCAGTTGGTTTGACTTGCTAAGGAATAGAATGTGAGCTGTGAGGGAAAAAGGAATTGAGGATTATTCCCAAGTTTGCGCTGAGCAATTAGAGGTTGGCGGCGCAGGTAGATAGAGAAATCTTGGGGAAAGGGGAATTTGACAAAAGATAGATTGGGCTAGGATATCTATAGTTCTCCTTTGCCCGTGTGAACTGTGAGATCCTTTTAAGACACTCAAGCAGAGATATAAATCAGGCAACATCATTTATGAAACAGAGCTTCAGGAAGAAAAATGGGCTGCAGATACACACTCAGGAGGTCTAAACCAACAGGTGATATTTCAAGCCATGCACTAAACCAAATTACCGTGGAAAGGTTACCAACAAATAAAGGAAAGAATGTCCGAAACCTACATCTGCAATGGTGCAAGCAGCAGAAAAAAATGATAAGCAACACATGAGGTACGAGAAAAAGAACCCCAAATAAAGACATGGGAAAGCAAAGAATAAAATGTTTCAAGCAGGAGGGATTGATCAGCTATGTCGAAAGCTGCTGAAAGCTTCAATAAATAAAGAGAAATGATAACCCCTTAAAGTAATATGATGTAGTAGTTAAGAGCATAGACTATACACAACCAGGGTAGCTGGGTTCAAATCTAAACTCCTCCCAGGAGCTGTGTGACATTGGGCAAGTTACCTAATATCTCTGAGTAGCAGTTTTCTATGTCTAAAAAAGGGATAAAAACAGCAGAATCTTCATAGGGCCTGTTTGAGAATTAAATGCTTTATCATGTATAAAGTATTTAGAACACGTCCTGCCTCTTAGTAGGCACTGTTAGCTTTTACCATTGCTAGCCTTTGAACTTAGCAAAAATCCTTTCAGTGGCCTGATGAAAATAGTCGTGATTGAAGTATGCTTAGCATAGAATGCGATGTAAAATTCTACAATTATAAAAATTTCTTTCCTGGAGTTTTTCTTTGAAGGGAAGAAGGAAACAGATGACATAACAGCATGCTTACTTGTTGGACTGATCTGGTAGAGAGAAATGCTCAGTATGGAAGAGAAAATGCTTTTAAGAGGGAAAAAGGAATGGAGATTAGGGCACCAGAGAGATTGGTGTTCGGTTGGTGTGGGGACACTTCATCCATTTTATCCAGAGTCAAGGGCGAAATACAGATACAGAGGGAGGTAGATGTGAGTGGATCAGTTTCTTATCTATTTTCTCTGTGAAATATGAGAGATGTGTGGGAATAGAAGAGAGTATATGAAGTCAATATATCAGAAAGAGGAAAAGTAAATTTACTGAGGAGTGGTAGATGGTCCGGTCCAGAGCCGGCTGATGATGTGCTCCGTGAAGTACGGAGCACACGGTGCAGTGGAAGACAGGGTGCCATTCCAGAGCAGAATGGGGACAAACATCTCCGCGATGATACATTACTCAGGATGCTTAGATTTTTTTATAGTAACTTAGGGAAACAGAGATGTTAATCATGAGGAGATTAACCCTGCAAGTCTTTGAATGGAAGCCAGGTTAGAGATGAGATATTACTTGGGCTCCTTCAGATAGTGAAGCTGTTAGGCAGAGCACTGAGCTGAGACAGCTTCAGAGAGAGCCTGACGGGGGTAGGGCTCCACCGCCCTCCACAGGGCTGGGGCAGCCCGGAGCACGCGGCGCAAAAGGCATCATTTCAGCACCAAGGTCATTTTACCAACTTTGCTCTATGAAAGAGTCTGTCATACATTGGAAAAGAATTACAGGTTAAAACATTTTATCTGATTTTTTGGTCCCAATGCCAACATCAGAAATTTGACTTTGACAAGAAAAATAAGAGGATAAAGTCATTGTAGTGGTCACTCGTGCTGTTTGCCAAATATTTGTGGTTCTCTCCTTTCTGGCTCCATGGTAGTGCTGTATTTCTTTACCCCATTAAATTTAGATTGCAGTGACGTGACTTGCTTAGGCCAATGACATGAAAGCTAAGTAATGTGAATCACTCATGAGAAGAAGCAAAAGATATCAATCTATGTGGACAATTAATCTAAGACAAGGGAAGCAAGACTATACAATGGGGTGAATACAGTCTCTTCAATAAATGACGTTAGGAAAATTGGGCAGACTCAGGCAAAAAACAAAACCGCACCATTTTCTTACATCATATACAAAATACACATAAAATGGATTAAAAACTGCAGTGTAACACCTTAAACCAGAAACTCCTGGAAAAAAACATGGGCAGTAAATTCTTTGACATTGCTCTTAGAATTTTTTTTTAATGTATCTCTTCACATAAGGAGAAAAAAAACAACTAGGACTATATCAAACTAAAAAGTATTCACACAGTGAAGGAAATCATCAACAAAAGGAAAAGACAACCCACTGAATGGGAGAACATATTCACCAATGACACATCCAGTAAGGGGTTAATATTTTGGATAATAATTGTACTTCTCATACACTTTAACACCAAAAAAACACAATCTGAATAAAAAATAGGCAGAGGACCTGAATAGACACTTCTCCCAAGAAGATATACAGATGGCCCATAGACATATAAAAGTATGTTCAATATCACTAACCATCAGAGAGATGCAAACCAAAACCACAGTGACATTTCACCTCACATTTGTAAGGTGGCTGCCATCAATACATCAACAAATGAATGTTGGCAAGGATGTGGAGAAAAGGGGACCCTCATGCACTGTTTATGGGATAGTAAATCGGTACAGCCACCATGGAACTGTATGTAGCTTCCTCAAAAAAAATAATAATAAAAATAGAACTTCCTTATGACCTAGCTATCCTACTTCTGGGTATTTATCCAAAGAAATCCAAAGTGCTGATTTGAAAAGATATACACACTCCTATGTTTATTGCGGCATTATTTATAATAGCCAAGACATGGAAGCAACCTACGTGTCCATCTCTGGAAGGTCTGGCCTATGTGTACAAGGGAATATGACTCAGTCATGAAAAGAATTAAATCTTTTTACAAGAACATGGATAGACCTAGAGGTTACTGTGCTAAGTGAAATAAGTCAGACAGAAAAAAAAAACATATAATTTAACTTATGGGTGGAATCTAAAAAAATAAAAAGTAAGCAAACAAAACAGAAACAATCTCAGAGCTACAGAGAACAAGTGGCGGTTGCCAGAAGGGATGGGTGCTGGGTGAAAGAGGTGAAGGGATTAAGAAGTGCGCATTGGTAGTTACAGAATAATCATGGGGATGTAAAATACACTATGGGAACACAGTCAACAATATTGTAATAACCGTGTATGGTGTCCGGTGGGTCCTAGACTTACTGGGGGATCACCGCATAAGGAATGTCAATTTCTAATCACTAGGTCGCATACCTGAAACTGCTATAATATTGTATGTCAACTGTAACTAAAAATAAGTGAAGAATAAGAAAGAGCTACTGTGTAACTGACCACATACCTCCCTACCAGCCAGGGGAACCAATTGGGTCTTCATAATGGAGACTATATGGAGGTGAGCCCCCAAGTGGAAAGACATGGAACAGCATCCCCACCAAGCACTAGGGACCTATGCATGAGAAATAAACCTTCCATTGTCACACGCCTCTAAAACTCGGAGGTTGTTTGTAACGGCCCCAAAACTTAACCTGCCTTGGCTAGGCAGTAGTACTTTCTACTACCTCCTAGATGGTTCAGTATATTTCCCAAGTACAGTAGCTGGAGGATAATTCAGTTAAGTAGGATCTCTCAAAACCTGGATTGTTCAACCTTATTTGAGTGAATGAGGAATAAATGTGAAAAAGAAAGAGTTGTTTAATTACATAATTCAAAGTGTCATAATGAATTATTCGACAGTTGAATAACTGCACTGGTTAAGTGTGGTAGGTCAGAGCTGTGGTGAGGAAAGTGTGCTTCCGTGTCCTTGGAGGAAAAAAGACGTGAAATGATGCCCACGTGGTACAACGAAGAGAGAAGGCTAAGGCAGGAGCCACGCTGGGAAGACAGAGGCGTGGCCCCTCCAGGGAACATGGTACTGAATGTTAAGAGATTAATAACAAAGGTGACCAGGGAGAGCAGGTCTGACAGACACAAGGCTGTTCTGCCGGAAATTTTCTCATCATTGCTTATAAATAAAATACTCAGACATACAGTTATTGTTTTCTAGTAAATGGGATTTTGTGAAAAATATCTCTCCGCCTTTGTTGTCCTTATTAAAACTGAGCTGTAAAGCTTATTGAGAGGGATAATAAGGCTTTTAAAAACAGAATAGACAATAGGCAAGTAGATGGATGGAGGGAGAGATGGATGATCTTGACGGAGTTGGGAGGTGCAGGTAGGGAGATACTGACTGTTCCAGTATTTATGTCTGCTGGTAGACAGGCCGGGTGGAGTGAGATGCCTCAAAACAGGAAAGGGATCTTCTAGCAGAATTCAGTTCACCTAAGCACAGCACATGGAGGCATAGGATATAGTTTTCTCATTTGTCTGATGTGCATCTTAACTTCTTATGATAACCAAATTCTTGTAGACAGACTAGTTTTTTCCTGTAAACTGCCCAGTATGTGGTATGGATTTAATAGATGGTAAACAATCTAAGAAGGTAAAAGTAATTCCTGTGGCTTTCTTTCAAAAGGTTAATGAGACTGTAAGAAATTTAGGCAGTTACTAGATTTCTCTACAAAGATACAGACAGAGCTCATGATAAACTAACCTAAATAGACAATTAGGGCTTTCCAAATTGACAAAATAGGCCTCACAGACAATCCGTTAGCATCATAATAAAATGATGCAAGATCCCCTGGAGAAGATTTAAATGAAAAAAAGAACAAACAAATTTGTTTTTTATTTTTTAAGTCAGAATTCCCAAGTTAAAAAATAAACACCTTTTTGTTATTCTGCTTTTTCCCTTTCTGGATGCAATGTATAAACACAAAGTTGGCTCCTTCACTTTTGTAAAACGACACCAGAGACACATTAGTTTAACCCTTATAAATACAGGGACCCCAAGCCTTACCCAGCCCTAATTGTGCCTTCGGAGTTTATTACACTTATGCTTTATTTCAACAGTGGGATTACTGGCCCTATAAAGTCCCAGAAACATGGCCTTAGGAGACTGCCACTTAAACCATATCTTAAGATTCCTAAATGTTTTACAAAGCTCTTATGACTGTTATATTCTCACATGAAGTCCTATTTTTTCCAAGTGACTTTTTACCTACTGATAAGGACTTCTCCATAAAGGGGCAAAATCTGAATTAAATAGCATTTCATATGCCAGCATGCGTAATTTAAAAATATTATATATATATACATAATTATATGTATATGTACATGTTTATATATGTTAATATGGTCACATTTTACTCCTCTATAAATATCCCATTATGAAAAATGAGTTCACAAGAGAATAATATTTATGCAAATCATTCACCTTGAGTAGAGGTTGCTGGCCTCAGGTTAATTAAGAGCACAGTTATGCATATCACATTCTGTACGTAAGAATAATTCATTCATTCTGGAAACTGTGTGTGGAACAATGGTAATTACTAACATTCATTGAGTTCTTCTCACTGCATGCCAAGCATTTTTCTATTTTATCATCACAGCAACCATTAAAGGGGAAGCTATAATTTTCCTCAGCCTACAGATGCAGAAACCCAGCCACAGCAATGTTTAAGTAGCTCGCAATAGGCCAAAACCAGAGATGAGAACAGGCAGTTTGCTTTTAGACACCATGACCTGAAACACTCTTGTCTAGTGACTTTTGTATCGAGTTCCACATGGGCAGTTCCCAATGCAGTGATGTGGAGAGATGCAGGAAGCATACTGCTGTCCCCACGTCCAATGCTTGGTCGCCTCGAAAGGACAGGGACTCTGGAACTGAAATACCTCAGCCCTAGCCTATTTTCACCTGCACTGTACTGAGTGCACCTTTAAACAAGTCCATTCACCCTCCAAGAACTGGTGTGTACATGCCTACGGCCGTCCCTGGAGGCCTTATGAGACTAAATGACACCATGTATGTGGGACTACTTTTCAATCACTTAGCAACCGAACCATTAGTCTTCATTTTCACTTCTAAAGTAGTCAATGACTATGAAAATGATGCAGTATATGCAAACTATAAAGACAGCTGTTAGGGAAAGTTACCTACATTTTATAAAAGTTCTAATTCTTCAAATATCTATATCTACTTGTGTTGACATAAGATGTATGTAAAAAAAATTGAATCTGACACTTAAGCTACAGAGAGAGTAAATTTAGCATTAAGTTGGGAATTTGTACCTATCAGGTTTCCTCTCCATTGCATTTCAGTTCTTATTTATATTCTGATTTGTTTCATTGATTCTGAAATTTTGTTAGTCTCCATACACTCCTACTTAATCGTTTTTACCCAATTTGACTAGCTCCCCAAAGAGTCTGCATTATACCCTCTGAGCAGAAATAAAGTATCATCTACATGCACCAAAATAAGCATCTAAAATGCAGGCTAGTCAATGGGTTTAGGTTGCTGTAAATCACTTTGAATGGAAAAAATGTGCTGAAACAAAAACTTTTTGAGACAGCTAATTTCTCACTTTAATTCATTAGAATGAGAAAATAGGGCACATTTTTAGACTTTCTGGTGAAGCAATCTCATTAAAAGAAACGGTCATTTAAACAGCTCAATACGATTTCAAAAAATTTGCGTCATTTATAAAGTCAGGGCGATCTGGAAGGAAATAGTCACGTGCAGGTGACATTTTTACCAAGTCTGCTTTCTGAAATGTCTCCAATTTCATATGGAAAAAATAAAATTATTGGGGCAAGACAGATCGCCACTAAAGAACAACCCTAATAACAATATGGTCTCTATTCATAAAAGTAAACTCTCAACAAAGGGTGGGTGTCCTCAGTCCATTTGAAGACAAAGAGGCAGAACAGATGTCTGCCTCTGAGGGTTTTAGATTCAGTTCAGTTTGCACATGAACAGCTGACACTGGGGAAGAGGAACCTCAAGCAACAGTAAACTGCCCGGTAACTTTTTCTTGGGAGGCCTGCTCTGAAAAAGAGGAACTAGATCAGTCAAATCCAACCCTCTGGAAATTTGGACTCAAAGACAGAACTGCCACACGGAAATGGACATTTGAGCCCAAAGGTCATCCAGTATTAGGAGGGAGATGGCCCATGGAGGGTTTTGTGCACCTCATTGGTGATGAGAAATAGGGGTTTCAGAAGAAGCAGAAGGGAGAGGCATGAAGAGAGGTAACAGACAAGAGAGTAGGTAGTCCCACCAGCCACCCTGGTGCCTGCCCTTTGGGGGGTCTTTCTGAAATTCTTCCTCAATTCCTGAAATATTTCATGCAATAGGTTTCAATGAGCCCCCTTTTTTCCTGAAATAACCCAGTGATGTCTCTGTTCTTTGACCCCCAAAATGTGCTGACTAGCATATTTATCTTTTTTTAATTAAAGTTATAATGAACAGAAGCTAACTATTAGCTGAAGGATTCCTTATCCTCTCTTTTAAGAACAAGGGACAAGTTTCTACCTTTATATTACCAGGAAATTCACAATCCAGCAGCTACACTTTCTACTTCAACCACATAGTGAAAACTGGCATTTCAAATGATGATTGTTAAGCCATCTTAAATTACTATAATGGGAATATATTCTTTAAATTTTTCTAGTGGCAAAGGCGAAAAAAACACATTTCCTGCTTCATCTCGAATCACACACAAATAAAATGTAAAAACTCTGAATATCTCCAATTCCTATACACTGGAGGAGTCACCCTATTATTTAGTAATTAATATTCTTCCTATGAGTGTTTCTAAGAAGCGCAGTATAGCCCAAGTGCTTCTTGAAGAAATGACAGTGAGCAGACAGAGCAGTAAAAGGAGAGAGGGGGTGTCCATAGTCCCTTGCTCTCTGTCCTGAGAGTATACTCTTGAGTAAGTAGGTTAGGTCTCTGGGTCTTTTCCCTCATCTGCAAAGTAAGAAATAGACTAGTCTGAGAGCTAATTGGAGTAAAACGTTCCTTCCAACTCTAAAATTCTATGAGTGTATGAAATGATTAAGTTTTGTTATAACAGGTACAATATATTAGACCTATCAGAAAACAAAAGTCAAACAGATTTTTTAAAATCACTTTAGACTAACATAAATTAGCTTCATTAAGTCACTGCACCAAATGAAAAACTGAGAAGGGAGTTTATAAAATTTATATTTTGGATATATTTCTAATCTGTATGAAGTTATGAATCTTAACTGCACAGTATAATATTCACTATAAAGTCAACCTATATCCTCCTATTGTTTTATGTACAAAACAGCTTAAGTACTGTTGATTTCATGAGAGAAAGCAAGTACAAAAGGTATCCTAGCACAGTGGATGGGTGAAGATTCTGAAGTCAGATAGTTTAGGTTCAAGTCCCAGCTTTGAAAGAGAGAACCTAGCTATTCACCAAGCCTCTTTCTTCTTTCCTCCTGAGCACACAACTAGACTATATTTTCCAGTCCCCTTTACATGTGACACTGGGAAATGGGCAGAAGTGAGTTATCCTGAATTAAGACCTGGCCTATAAAAACCTACTCCATCAGGGCCAATGGTGACCTTGAAGAGCCACAATCAACCTCAGTCCCTGAATGACTGGGAAGAGGAGAGATCCATCCCCTGACACTGACTGCCTTCATATACACCAGAAATAAACTTAGTTAAGCCAATGAAATTTAAAGAGATATATATATTATGTAATTCATAAATATTAAGTCATAATATGCAATAACATTCCTATTAATGGGTCTAGGAAGGAATCAGATACAGTCCAAGCGCTTCTTAAGGGAAATTACACAGTGAGGGGGAAGTGCAGGGCTATGGCCTAGATGTTTGTGTCTCCCCATTATTCATATGATAAAAACCTAGTGCCCAAAGCCATGCTATTAAGAGGCAAGGTCTTGGGAGGGCCATCAGGTTTAGAGTCCTTATAAAAGAGGCCCCTAAGAGTAGGCTCACACCTTCTGCCACATGAGGACACAACGTGAAGTCTGCAACCCAGAGGACAGCCCAGACTCAACCACTATGAGAAATAAATATTCTTTGTTTATAGGTCACCCAGGGTTTGGATTTTGTCATGGCAGCTTGAATGCACTAAAACATGCAAAGAACAAAAAAGATGTCATTTGAAAAATTATTTTGCCTCTTTATTCTCATCAGTAAAATAGGAATTATACTATTATCTACCATAAAGGGAAGAAATAAGGATTGACGGAGCCAACATTCATAAAGATGCCTACATTTGATAGAGTAAATGTTAGCTGTGATCACTACAGCGACTAAGAAAACTTGCTTAGACCCTTGAATCTATTTATAGAATGCAGCTATCTAAGAATCATTGACTTTTAGAGATTTTAAAAATAATAAAGTCCTATTTTACCATTTTACAAAAAAGAAATCAATGGTTAGAAAACATCTAGAATATCCACTAATTCAAAATCAAAGATTATGGAAGATCCATAATTTAGGACTCAGCTCTCTTAATTCCCAGTTCAGCGTCACTTTCATACCTACCCCCACATCACTTTGCTCACCAAATTCCTCTCATTCTGCTTCCTGTTCAACTTAATTTCCCTCCTCCTCTACTGATTCAACCTGGGCATCCTTAGTCACTTTCCCCAGCATAACCATGAGGGGCCCCGACTGGTCTCCCTGCTTATTAGCTTATTCCCTTACACACATATAAACACACACATTCTACCACGGTAATTCATTTTAAAGAATTAAGTCCAGGGTATACAATTATTCTCGGCTCTTCATTGTTCACAGAATAAAGTTAAATTCTTGGGCATGGCCCAAGCATGCCTCCATCAGCCCATCTCTGATTTTCACAGCCTCACCTTCCTACACTCGAGTCATATAAACAGCTTCTATAATAGAACCTCAGTATATCTTTGCTCAGGTGACCTCTCTCTATATATCTCTTGAATCCTTACCCCACTTTCTACCCCTCAGGAAACATCTACCCCACCTTTCAGTTTCAAACATTGCACCACCTACTCTATGAAGCTATTAGTCAACTTTTGGGTAGACTAGACCACTCTCCTCTAACATTTTCTTAATTTCTCTACAATACCTGTCACAGTTCACTATTTTGCTCTTTACTTCCCTCTATTACATTATGAGGCCCAAGTTCATGATTATTTATCTCTGATTCCCCCGCTTCAGGCACAGTCAGAGATCCATAATAGAAAAATCAATATGCTTAATGAATAAATGAATAAACAAATGGTTTGCTACAAGAGTTCTCAGAAAAAAAAACAGTAATTATATTGCAAGTCCAGGCTTAGATGAATTTACTGGAAGCTATAAAAAATAATTTGACTTTGCTATTTTGTGGATATGTATGTATGTATGTGTGTTTAATTTGTTCATTCAGAGAACCAAGTATGGTTTCAGGAGGAGAGAGATACTCGGTGAGCCCCAGATTGAGACATCAGAAGCCCTGGTTCTATTTCCAGTACTACCACAAATGGACCATTTAATCTTTGGTAAATTGGTTAATCTCCCTAAGTCACAATTTATCATCTCTAAAATAAGAAAGTTGGCCACAAAGGATAGGAGAACATTTAACATCATGTAGTCAAGAAAAAAATGTAATGTCAGCTAAAAGTATTTCAGCCAGTAACATTTGTCCAACGTAATAAAAGCCTGAGAGGACCAGTGAGAGCATATCCATCACAGAAGCAGTGTGACACTATAATCTGACCTAGGAGATCTTGACTTTGGTCCCAAATTGGTCAGGACAATTCTTTAAAAAATCATTTTATTTATTTGAACTTTCATTTCCTCAACTACAAAGTTAGAAGGGTCTCTAAGTTTCTTTTCCTGCTCCAAAAATGTATTTTATGGTGCGCTATGTACAAATCTAGATGGTCAGAGGCACTAGAGCCATTTATTTCTAGGAAATAATTATCTCCTGAAGGGAGGGATAAACTGCTCCTTCCCATATCTAATTGTGCAGATTCATAATTCCATACTTTTCTGTAGAGTAAGAGGTTTTCTACATCTGGGGTATTCTTTGAAGCCAGTAAGACACCTATAGACAGAATAAATGAGTATTATTCAAGCATGAATGAAATCACTGCCTTTCAACAACATTTTTTCACACATGGAAAGCTTGCTTCATACCCCATAATTGACATCAAAAGTAAATTTAGGTTATCTTTCCTCTACACTCAGCAATTTCAGAACAAAATAAGTTCTGAGTGTCGCTCTAGGTCAAGAGCATATAAATCCTAAATCAGATTATTAAGAAAGACTAGAGGAAGTTCTGTTCCTTTGTCTTTAGAAGAAAGATGTTAGTAGCTCTTTGAGAAACTATATTCTGTAGCATCCATTCACTGAGTAGGGATTTTATACTGTCATATCAATGAAGCTTTTTTTTTGGTTGCTGATGGCTTCTAAAAATGTCCTCTTTAAAAATAACTTCATAATTCATTTATGATGTGAAAATCAAATGAGAACAAATAGCAAAGTGCGATAGGAAGATCACTGGTTATTGTCCAGTTAGAAGTCTGTCTTCCTTTGTACTTCATTGCTAACTAACCATGCAGTCTCTGCCAACTCATTCACATGTTGGAGATCTAGCTGTCGTTGAGTAAGTACCAGGAAAAGGAACCAAAATTCTGCTTTTTGGGACAGAGTTGCCTTTGTTCTACAGTCACCTATCAAGAATTTGCCTGCCATGTGTGTTCACTCATCTGTAACTACCTGTACATAGCTCATTCTCATTTATGTACTATAATACCCTGTCCCCTTGCCCTTCCTCTTTTGTCCAAAAATGTATTATATGCCTCATGTTGCTTCATTGTCTTTGGAATTTTCATGGAATGGTCGTGGCTATGTGAATTCCCTATGCACATATCTTAAATTAGCCAAGCCAGGAGATCTTAGAAGGTTGGAGGAAAAGTATTCATATATTTTAGCTCCTACAGAGGCATTATGCTATCTCCTGAGAATATAAAGCTGAAGGAATGACTGTCCCTGCTTTCAAGGAGCTTAGAAGGCAGTAGAGGAAGAGAGCCATGCACACAAAAGTAAAAGTGATACAGGAGCCATGATGCAAATAGCCCCCAAAAGTGCCAAGGTTTAAAAACAAAGCTAAACAAAAAGTCATTTTCACCCAGCAAGGGGCAGGTACAAGAAGAGAGATCAGGAAAGAATTCATACAGAACATGATATATAATCTGAATTTTGCAAGATGTCTGAAAGTGTGCCAAGTCACATTGGCCTCACTTAGTCTCATGATCTGGACTAGATGATCTCTAACTTCCCCTCTGATTCTAAAGTTTCATAATTTTACATTCATCTTTAAGAACAATATAGAAAGTTGTGTTTACACATGTACATACTTAACTGTAGTATGTACATTACTCAAAGCCCTGTATTAAAATATTTCTTTTATTTATTGATTTCATAGAGAGGAAGGAGGGTGAGAGAGGAAGAGAGAAATAGAAAGAGAGATCTATTTGTCCCATTTATTTACGCATTCATTTGTTGATTCTCGAATGTGCCCTGACCGGGGATCGACCTGCAACCTTGGGAAGTAGGGATGATGGTCTAATCAACTGAGCTACCCAGCCAGTGCCTGAAATACTTCTAATATAAAGCTTTTAAAACACTTATCTTGCTTCTTTAAACAGTATCTCCTAAATATCATTCAACCTTTAGGCATTAACCTTGGACACGACTAGAAGCATCTAGCCCTGGAGTGTGCTGGAAGTGTAGCTTTATGCAGAGGCATACACAAAAAAAAAACAAGACATAGTGTGAAATGTAGCAGTAAGTGGATCCTGACCAAATTGCATCCCAGGATTTTATTATCTTGAAAAGGTCCCTGGTGTTACTTTGTTCTTTTGGTAATTTGCCTTTTTCTCTTGAAAGTGAAGTGAGCATGTACAGTAACATGCCCTCCTGGGCAGCGTAAAATGGACACCATCCAGCAAACCTAATTAATGAATCAAAGACTAAAGCAGCCTCTGGAGGGAGGCAGCAGAGGGTATGGTGGTTACAACAGGAAATCAAACAGAAGCAGGCTTTTACACAGCTCTTAGGAGCTGTGTGACTTTGAGCAAGTTAATTACACCCAAGCTGCAGTTTCCTCATCTGCGAAACAAGAATGATAAACCTATTTTATTCTATTATTGGGAAGATTAACAGAAATCAGGGAAAGCTCTTAGCACTGTGTCAAGCATGTAGACAGTGCTTGGTGATTATTGGATGTCATTAGCATTATTCTTACAAACCCAGGAACTCTTATTATCCTTGCAAAAACATCCTTCAGGTTGAGGGGCATGACAGCTGGCACTGGTTTTCAGTGAAACTTATGGATCATCCTCAGCAAGTTATCTTTTCATCTGAGAGTCAGCAGGTAACATAAACAGCTGCATAGTAGATGGGAATACAAATACTAGAGCCAACCTAATGGATTCAAAATACAGATCCACCACTTACTTAGTACATAACCTTTGACAAGTTCTTTAACCAGACTATGTCTTAGTCTCCTCATCTGTAAAAATAGGAAAAAGCAATGTATCTGCCTCATAGCAGTGTTGTAAGAATTTAATTAGTTAATATATTGTGTATAAAACACTTATAAGAATATCTGGTCACAATAAATATTCTGTAAATGTTTGCTATTGATAGAAATAACACCACATGCCCTGGCTGGTGTGGCTCAGTAGACTGAGCGCCAGACTGCAAACCAAAAGTTCGCTGGTTTGATTCTCGGGCAGGGCACATGCCTGGGTTGTGGGCCAGGTCCCTGGGTCAGGGGCATGCAAGAGGCAACCAATCAATGTCTCTTGCCCTCTCTTTCTCCCTCCCTTCCCCTTGCTCTAAAAAAAAAGATAAATCTTTAAAAATAAATAAATACAAGAATCTTAAAAAAAAAGACCTAACACTTCATGTAACACCTTTGGAGATATAGGAGGTAATGCCATCAAGTTAGGCTTAACGGTAACTTCTTACCTCAATGATAAAGGCATTCTCATAAAGCTCTCCTGGGGAAAAAGAAAATGGAGAGCCAATTCTCCAGGGTCAGAAAGACCCAAATTAGAAGGCTGACCTCTTGTGCATGACCTTATTCAGATAATTTCACTCCAAAGTGTCAGGTGGCTCAGTCATAAAACAGGAACAGCAGCATCCACCTAAACCTGTTGTGAGGATGAAATGGGATCCTGAATGGAAAGCAGTGGATTACCTCCATACTTCTAAGGACTTGGGTAAAGGCTCAACCAGATTACTAACTGCACTGGAGCCCACATCTAGACAGTTGCCTTGCACTGTCTGTCTAGCCTAAAGGACCAGGAGGTTGCTCTACAACCTCTGTCAAGCTGTTCTGCCACCAAACCCTGCCACCGGAACCTGTCTACCTCATTATAGCTACTCCCTGGGGCCGAACTGGCTTTTCACCTAGGGTGAGAATATGTGATTTCTGCTGTTGGGAAATGTGAATACCAAAGTCCACTTGCACCTACACAAATAACCCTCCTTCATCACCATCCACCCCCTACCTGCCTCTGGAAATTTGCTCTAGACCCCTTTTCCAAAAAAAGAAATTTTACCAGTTACCCTTTGCATACAAAGACTGATGGGAAAGGATAGCTTGCTTTAAAATGTGATCTGTTAAAAAGGAAGAAAAAAGGTACGTTTTCAAAGCTTTGGCTGATCTTTCTGTAAATAAAAGGTCACTACCACATCTCTGTTTTCTGAAAATAACATCATGAGTGCCCCAGGAGACTGAACCATGCTTAGCATCATAATGTAAAGCTCTGCTCACCGTGGGCAGGAGCCTTTGCACATTACACTGCACTTAAGGCAACAAACTTCTTAAATTATGCTGGAAAGGTAGTCAGTATGAGAACTACATTTTTCCTTGGAGTTAGTAGTATTTGTATACGTGTCTGTGAGGAGAGAGCAGGGGGAGGAGAGAGAGAGGGGGAGACAGGGAAAGAGAGAGAGAATATAAGCATGAGAGAGTTCAATCCAATAATTACATATCTAAAGGCTAAATAGGATGAGGAGGTATATCTTCACTGTACACTGGCAGAGGATCCTCAAAAGATAAAAACTTGGAGTGACTAAGCTCAAGCTCATGTCCATACAATTTACTATGCAAATCAGGACCTATTTAAGAGTAAAAGAGTTTGCTATTAATGACTATGCTTCAATAATGGAAGTTAACTGCTCTGGGTGCAAATTGGAACATGTAGTTTACATCAGTGTTCACCCCGAACTGTTCTAGTAAAGCGTGCTCTTACTAATGGCGGTCTTATTCTAGGCTAAATACCCAGGCTTTTGAAAATGTGCTGTATGAGTTATGTCTTATGAACTATCCTGGTGGGGATAAGGGGAAACTAAAACCCTAGAGGAGACTAACATCAGTTGGTAGGGAACAGGTTTTCCGATGTGGTGATACAGTTTTTGCACGCTGAAAAATCAGTGGCCACTTTCTCTGAAAAGCCTATATAGCATATGGTGGGCTTGAGGCTTGCCCAGGTACAATGCAGGTGGTTTCCTCTCCCTGTCAAAGGCAATGCTGCTGTATCTACGGTGTCTTTGTACTGGACCTGTTCTTTTCCTTTGTTTTGTGACTACAAGTATTAATCCTCACTGTGATAACATCTCTATTAATAAAGGGAATGCAGCCCAAACTATATTGATTTTAGGCAAAACTCCATAGCCAGGGGTATAAATAATATTATGCTTAGAGTTGTGTTTGAGCACATCAGATAAGGAGTGTTACAATATGAAAAAATCATTAAATGAAATGAAAACAATGTCAAATATTCCAGAACAAAATGTATGTGATTCCAAGCCACAAGGCATATGGAAGAGATGGCAGAGAACAAATTACAGCCGAGAGAGAGGGCACGCAAGGCACTGAGGGAATAAATGCCAACAGGCATGCCTGTGCTAGGGCAGAACATGTGTCACAAGTGGAAGAAACTAAAATTGCAAGGACATCAGGTCAACTTCACCAAATTCAGTAAGAGCCAGAAACAGTCATAATGCTTTCTATGAACCGGAGCGCTTGCTGGCGGAGTTGGAAAGGGGAAGAGTACAGGAAGTGGATAGACGAGCGGGCCTTAAAGGTCTCAGCTTGACTACAGTTGAGACCAGCTTTTTCCAGACTATAGGTCCTTGACCTACCTTTTCTTGTAGCACTTACTTTAGAAATTCTGCAATCATAAAATTTCTCTTCCCCTCTGACATGTAAGTCTTCTTCCAGTCTCTAGCCAGTTTTAAAACCCAGAAATGTCTTTCTCAAGCACCTTAGAGCCATCCCTGTGAAATGTAACCATCAAAGAAGACCATCTTCCAGCCTCTGTGAAGGGGGTGGAGCCTAAGTTCGATAGGCACCAATTACAAAAACACGCATGGTCTAATCACAGTGACCAGTCTCTTCACAGTGTCCCCTAGTACCTTTGCATGAAGTCAGCCCAGTGTTTAAAAACCCTCCTGCCTTTTATTCCAATGGAGTGGAGTTCAATCTCTCTCCTCTTTTGCAACAGTCTTGAATAAAGTCTCCCTTGCCATTTTTAACCAGTGTCCAGTACAGTTGTTCTTTTACAGGGGCTTCCTGGAGAGCATCTGCTTAAAACACCATAAGGTCTAAATTAAATTTGCCTGACTAGGACAACTGTGAGTTCAGAAGCTCCAAAGGGCCTCCTCCTACCTCATTTTCCAAAAACAATTTCACCAGCTTGCAGAGGAAGTAATAACAGGTACAAATGGGTCATCATAAGAGCCTTTCCTGTTTGTATTGAGGAACAGGAAGCATGAAAAGAATAGAAGGACAGAGGGGAAGCAGAGAAGAAAAAAAAGCAGAAAAATGAGGGTGAAGACAAATTTCACAGGATCTGCCACATCACCTAGAGTCTGCCTCATCTACCTCCCACAGGGCTGGGATAAAAGGAAGCAGGGGCTGAGGTATTTCTGCCATGCAGCTGCACACAAAAGCTACACTTGGCTTGATTAATGAAGTTGTTCAGGGTTTGTTTCATTAAACACTTCTGACTCCTTGTAAATTAGCTTAGATTTTAGAATATCACCATACTTGAAATCTGACATTGTTTTTCCACTTTTCTTTCTATGGCATGCATCAAATGAGCGTGTGCGTGCATGTGTGTGTATACGCACTATAGCCTCAGGCAAAGCAAACATCACCAATTGTCCTCCATTACAGATAATGCTATTTTGAAAGAAAAAACAAAACCAGCTCTCAGTGATAAGAATGTTAGAAATGAATCATAAATATATATCTTGAAGCCATTAATGAGACTTGTAGGAAATAACTATTGTAACGTAATATATGTTGCTACAAAAATTATTTTATTGAGTAACCTAACGTACAACCAACAGAATAATTGAGCTAAAATAACAATAACTATAATTAAAAATCAAGGAGAGCAACAACGTTTCATTTTTCTTAGGGATAGTTGCTAATAAAAGAAGTAAAAATAAAAATTTACGAGATTTCATGCCATTTGCCAACCAATAAAGCCCACAAAACT
>VMDR010007137.1:0-41986 GCA_007922815.1 Macrotus californicus | reverse complement strand
TAGTGGTTCCTGAAAACCCTTCCCCCCATTATTCCCTCCCACCTCCCCTCTGGTTACTATCAGCTTGTTCTTAATTTCAATGTCTCTGGCTATATTTTGCTTGCTTGTTTGTTTTGTTGATTATGTTCCAGTTAAAGGTGAGATCATGTGGTATTTCTCCCTCACCGCCTGGCTTATTTCACTTAGCATAATGCTCTCTGGTTCCATCCATGCTGTTGCAAAGGGTAGGATCTCCTTCTTTCTTTCTGCTGCATAGAATTCCATTGTGTAAATGTACCACAGTTTTTTGATCCACTCATTGACTGATGGACACGTAGGTTGCTTCCAGCACTTGGCTATTGTAAATTGTGCTGCTATGAACATTGGGGTGCATAGGTTCTTTAGGATTGGTGTTTCAGGGCTCGTTAGCATATAATCCCAGCAGTGGAACTGCCGGATCAAAAAGCAGTTCCATTTTTCATTTTCTGAGGAAATTCCATACTGTTTTCCACAGTGGCTGCACCAGTCTGCAATCCCACCAACAGTGCACTAGGGTTTTCTTTTCTCCACATCCTCTCCAACACTTGTTGTTTGTTGATGTGTTTATGATGGCCATTCTCATTGGTGTGAAGTGGTATCTTATTGTGCATCTCTCTGATGGCTAGTGATGTGGAGCATCTTTTCATATGTCTCTGGGTCCTCTGTATGTCCTCCTTGGAGAAGTGTCTGTTCAAGTCTTTTGCCCATCTTTGAATTAGGTTGTTTGTCTTCCTGGAGTGGAGTCGTGTGAGTTCTTTATATATTTTGGAGATCAAACCCTTGTCCAAGGTATCATTGGCAAATATGTTTTCCCATATAGTTTGTTCTCTTTTCATTTTAATGCTGTTTTCTTTAGCCACGTAGATGCTTTTTAATTTGATGAAGTTCTATTTGTTTATTCTTTCCTTTATGTCCCTTGCTCTAGGGGACATAGAGGTGAAAATATTGCTGCACGGAATGCCTGAGATTTTCCTGCCTATGTTTTCCTCTAGGACTTTCATGGTGTCATGACTTACATTTAAGTCTTTTATCCACCTTGATTTTATTTTTGTGTATGGTATAAGTTGGTGGTCGAGTTTCATTTTTTTGCATGTAGCTGTCCAGATCTCCCAACACCATTTGTTGAAGAGACTATTTTTACTCCATTTTATGCTTCTGTCCCCTTTGTTAAATATTAATCGACCAATTGAGATTTGGGATTATTTCTGGGCTCTCTATTCTGTTCCATTGGTCTATGTGTCTGTTCTTATGCCAGTACCAGGCTGTTTTGATTTCAGTGGCCTTGTAATAGTTTGATATCAGGTATTGTGGTCCCTCCTACTTTGTTCTTCTTTCTCAAGATTGCTGAGGCTATTCAGGGTCATTTTGGGTTCCATATAAATTTTTGAAATGTTTGATCTATATCTGTGAAATATGTCATTGGTACTTTAATAGGGATTGCATTGAATCTAAAAATTGCTTTGGGTAGTATGGACATTTTAATGATATTAATTCTTGCAATCCATGAGCATGGTACATGCTTCCATTTGTTTGTGTCTTCCTTAATTTATTTCTTCAGTACAATAAATGCGTTTAAGAATTGTGTCTATTATCTCCTTTATTTTGCCTATCGTCATTACTGGTTAAATCTGAAGTGTGTACAGGTTTTTACAGAACACACTAAGTACAACTCCTCATTCTCAGGCAGGCTCCTTTCCAGACCACCGCCAGTTCCACATGGCTCCTCTCTGGTTTAGTCCAGAGTTCTGACACTGAAGCCATGAGAACGAGGGTGGTGACAGCAAAGATGGTGCTTTCTATATTGACATCACACACTTTCAGAAATAATTTGAACATATCTAACTGGTGTAATTTTGTGACTTTCTCACTTGTAAATTTAATCCATGACAAACTGTTTGTATTTCTAGGTCATATAACCCTTTATAGGGTAATAAGTACTGTAATTTTACTACCCAGTGTGTAAAATAACTCCCTCCTCTTATTTGTTTCTCTTGGGTTCAGGAGACCCTCATTAATTTTAGTATTGATGAGCAAATCTCTGTTTACTCTATTTACAAATGTAACTTCAGTCATATCCCCTTTTAGGATTTTCATCGACCCAAATGACATTAAGTTTTTAGGCTGTCTATAAATAATCACATATGTAAGCAGGAACAATCTAAGCGACACTGAGTGAATCTGATAAAAAAGGGAGACAGACAGGAAATAGAAGAAAGCCAAGGCGATAATTATGTTTTTATGACTGACTGACTATTTTTCCCTCTTTCTCTTTACTGTGAACTCCTGACAGAGGCTGGGTTTTATTCCCTTTTTCTGCCCCAGCACAGTGGTTCTCAAACACTAGTGTGCATCTGAATTGGCTGAGCCCCACCCCCAGCCTTTCCCATTCAGTAAGTCTGTGGCTTTGTGTAACAATAAGTTCCCAGGGGAGGATTATGCCGGTCTGGGAACCATACTTGAGCGCCACTGCCTCACCACATACATGGTTCTCACAAGATGCTGACTTGAATGGAAGTTATCCAATGGGAGGGAAGACATTAAACAAAGAGGCTGTCAGGAACAGTATATTAGTTGAGAGAGTAGCTAAGGTACTATAACAAAGAAATCCAGAGATAAAGTGGCTTAAATGACAAAAGTTTATTTCTCACATACAGTCCAGAGGGAGGTTGGGCAGTCCCGGGCAGAAAGGCAGGACTGCTTGCTGAGTCCAGGGGCTCAGGCTGAGGGGTTGACTCCCCCTATCTTTCCCTTGGGGCTTCCATCAATGGGGCCAACATGCTGTTGCAGGAAGTCGGGGGTGGGGGCAGGGGAGCAATTTCCTTTAAAAAAAGATGTGACTTGGAACTTGCACACATCACTTTTGCTCATATCCCACTGGCCAGAACAAATTCACAGGACCATACCTTTATGAAGGGTGGGCTGGAAAGTGCAGTCCCTCCTGGGGACTGTGTGCTGTACTAAAATGAAGAGTGAGGATCCCATTAAGTAAAAATGAAGGAGAGGCTGGATACTGGGCATAGTTAGCAGTCTCTGCCACAATTCATGGCAAATGCACATAAAAACCTGAACCATAATTCAATAAGGGTTCTTTGTGTAGTTGTACATACTGTTTTCTGAGGGGGAGATGGAGGGAGGTGGGAGAGCGTTTAGGCTTAACACAGAGGATGTTAACTTGGAATTATGACAGATCAAAAGCAAAAACCCTTCCATTTACTTTGCCAAGTCAATACGCCAGTCTACCAGAGGGGCTTCAGAATGTGCTTTCTACAAAAGAAGGATATGGATGAACAGGTGGTTTGATGAACTTGAAGCTGTAGAAAGTGTGAGAAATGCACAGAAGTCAAGACAGTGGCTGGAGCAGAAGGGACCAGGGAGGAGCTGAGTGGATAGGAATGACTTACACACTGTTGCTTCTGTAGGGCCTTGGGCAGGAAATGAGGAATACACAGACGCACAGACACAAAAGAGCCTGGAGGTGGCTTACACTGGCTGCAGTGACACTAGACATCAAAGGGAGACTGGGGAAGGGAGAAATCAAACCTACACAGGAGTCAGGCAAGATCCTGAACCAGTGGGAGTGGGAGTTACAAAGCCCTGAGCTAGAAAAATGCAAAGTTGAAAAGATTTCAGGAGAAAGTGTATTTTATGTTTCTCTCGAAACTACATAGGAAAAGCAGTCCGTGGGTAGGAACAGCAGCAGCACTAGCTGGTTGGGCGTTAGTTACGGGGTGGGGGAGAAGATGCCAAAGAGCAAAGGCCCGTGATGCGTGAACGTGAGGAGGGTTCACTAATCAGCAGGGAACATGTACTGAGCTTGCAGGCGCTTTAAAGATGAGTAGAGACTAGCAAGCAAAAATGGCAGGCATAAAAACAATGAAAGAATAATAATAATGGACCAAGGAACTCACAGCCTCCGAATTCCAGTTTGTTAATCCCCAGGAGAGGAATCTCTCATAAAACAATGTTGTGACTCTGAAATCCCACGGTACTCACCTCCCCTTAAAGTTCAAGACCTTTCCTCTGGAACACCGCTAAGGAAGAACGACACCCTTCTGGCCCACTGGCTGTCTGACTTACGGTGGGAACACGTCTCTCCCCAGGTCTTGTTCCCATGGCCATGTCTAGATAAGCCACAGTGTTTTGTCTTCTTGGATCATCCTGGAAGCTGCTCTTTTGTGGGGGGAGGCTACTGCAAACTCAGGGAACTCTCTGGATAACCTGGTTGTTTGAACTGACAGCCGTTCTCAGTGGGCTTCCCCGTGGCCAGGTTAGTGTGGGATCTGGTGTTCAATGCCACGTGTTTCTCATCCTTGTGTTCACAGAGAGGAGTGGTCTGTATTTTAAAATCTTATTTGCAAAGGGATTAAGGTGGATGTGATGAGTAAGGCAGTGACTATATAAAATCAGACCAGTTTATTCTAAATGGAGTCGTACAGTCACATCATTTGCTTTTCACAAACACTTAGAAAATGATGACCATTGGCCTGGCTTACTGTGTATGTATGTGGGGAAGGGACATAACATAACAAGACAAATTTGCATTCCTCAAAGCCAACATGATCACATCAAATACTAAATATTCTATTTATTTGAGAACCATTAAATGAGCGTACCATTGAGAAGCCATATTCTAAATAATTAAGAGCTAACGCCATGGTTGATGTACCCAAGAGAGTGAAGAGACTCAGAAATTTTTGGTTATAGCTCTTATTCTACCCCTCAATGGCTTCCCAAATTTATTTTTACAAAGTCAAGGAGCCTGAGGGTGAAGGCTGTGGCTCCTTTCAAACTCCTGGTGCTTAGATGGTGCCTGCAAAACAGAGGCTCTCGCTTGTTCATTGGATACACATACATCAGGTTGATCCACATGGAACTATCAGTTTTGTTGGTAAAAAAATAATCACCCAATCTTAACAATTTTGTATGGTTCAATCTAATATTTCCATTCTCACTGTGCTTATGTACTGTATGGATTTGCTTCTCCTTAAATGTTTCACGTTTCTGGGTCCTAGTTTCCGATCGGAAGGCCCTTGCTCCTATCCTCTGTCATATTTCTTTCCTAAACATCTTGGTTAATCACTCATTCTTATGCTCACCAGCATTTGCTAGCTGTGTGTCCTCCTTTACTTTAAGTTATAGGCATATTTCATTTCCCCTGTGCCTTTCACAAAATAGGCCCTACGCAAACACTGCCATAATGCTGAATTATTGATACGTATCTGAGGGTTAAGTCACTATGGTCCCAAACACCAGCTTCCTTCCTGGAGAAAGAGGATAATCCCTAGCCAGTATAGCAGGATTGTGAAAGTTCACACACAAGGGCTTTAAATGATGAACAGGAAAGCCTCCAGGTTGTTCTGCCTGTAGGAGTGTCTGCAAATGTCACGCTACTGAGGCAATCTGTCTTCAGCTCAATTTCAGGGAGGGATGGACTCCTCCCAGTCCCCAAAATTTCAGAAGACCCATCCAGTTGACAGAGTGAAAAGAGAATACTGATCACACAGGGAGATGACACAGTCAGTGAGGAGGGAGTCATCAGGTCAAAGGGAGAGAGACTGAGAGCCGCCAGTGACGCAGGCACACAGCACTTGGCAGGGTGAGCCGGGGGAACACGGGCTGCGGGAGAAAGTGGTCTGAAAGCTGGGCTGTGTGCACAGATGAAGAGCTGCTGGTAGATGACGGGCGGAGCACGGAGGTAAGGAGAGGGGACGAAGGGAGGCACGGAAGGAGCTGAGAGGGCTAGGATCATGGGACACATAGCCAAGGGTCACAGGTGCTGAGAGAAACATCTACTCTAGTCCCGAAGGGGCAGGCCACATCCATGGGCACACTGGTTAAGGGGACTCGCCACTAGTTCCTAACTAGGAGAAACTAGAGACTCCAATAAATGAGACTTCAGGCCGAACCTTAGTTTATTTATTTAGAAAGGTAGCACTAACAGTTGAGGGTGATACAAATATTAAATGAGGTATGGCATAGAGTCATACAAAGTGCTGGTATATAGCAAGTACAGAATACCTGCTAGCCCCTATTACCTAAGTATTGTTGGGGAAACTACACGGTCTGTCATTCTCAACAATCTTTTTACTATCTTCAGGAATTCTCCAGTTGAAGAACTGTCTAGGGAAGAACCATTATAAGCAAAATCTGTGAGCTGAATGCTTTAAAGCAGCGGCGTCCAGCCGACATTTCTGTGATTATAGAAACACTCTGCATCTGCACTATCCACTACACGAGCCACTAGCCACCGAGGATACTGGGCACTTGGAAATTGCTGCTGAGGACGTGGATTACTTAGATAGGTAACCCTAATTTAAACTTAAGTGGACACGTACCACTTTGGACAGTGCACCCTTAGAGCACATCACAGCACACCCACCGGAAGACACTGTAGGAGCCGCTGTGGCCCTAGTGGGGCTCTGGATCAGATGACCTGACTCCACCTCTTAGAAGCGGAGCTGTTTTAGGAAAACTATTCAACCTCCTGTGCCTTGCTTTCATCCTTAGTAACGTAAGACTGATAATAGCCTCGCTTTATTGGGTTATGAGGAAATGGGGGGAACACAGTGGTTCTCAAAGGTTAGGATGCACCAGAAAAATCTGGAAAGCTGTTACACACAGATCACGATGTTCATCCCTGAAGTCTGACTCGGTAAGTCTGGGGTAGAGGATTCGCCTTCTTAGTGACTTCCCAGGTGGTGCCCATGCTGTTGCTCTGGGGACCACACTTGGAAACAGTTATGAGACATGGAGTTTGATGGCTGACACATGACTGTTTCACGGTCAGCATCAATGTGGCATGCAGCAAGAGGTTTCTGAAAACAAACAAACACACCTTGCACTTTGGTGGGGATCACCCATTTTCTAACACTATTTTGGTAAATGTTTATGAGGTGCCTACCAAGGGCAAGATACCCCTGTGAGGGACAGTCCGTCGAGGTGGCTTTGAGGTAGGGCTTGTCCGTCAGTGGAGCAACAGAGGACTGGGCTACCCGACCACCATTCATTACTACCACCTGAAGTGTTAATCATCATTTCAAGTCTCCACAAAACATACAGAAAATAACAATGAACATCACTTCAAGTGAGCCACAAGCCAGCAAGCTCCCGATTCTTCGTCCCAGTAGAGATTGTGCGAAGGGCTACAGATGGTGAGTGAAAGGGATGTGAAGACGGGCCTGGGTTCCAGCCTGGCTCTTTCATCAGCTTCCTGAGATCACTGGGCACGTCTCAGTCACCATGGAGCGATGGACTTGAGTCCTCGGGTCACTTTCAAAGAGTAACAACAGCGGGATGCTCACAAGCCTAACTCACCTGCGCAGGGTTTTGCTCCTCGGAAGTAATCACAAGTTGTCTAGTTTTGCTCCTCTGAGATTCCTCCCAGGGAGCCTCTAGTTCTGCGGACGAAAAGTTGATGCAAGGGGGTAAAGAAACACAGAGAGCAAACACACAGACAATCAGTTTGATAGATCCATCTTTAATTTTGTCATTTTCCAGGACTCACAACAGGGTTCCTTTGAAGAAAAAAAAGAGCCTTGGAAGAAATATGTCCCAAGAGGTTTGCAGTAGGAATACCGACACCCATTCCAAGAAAAGATTAAAAAACGGTCTTTTAATTTGGATTCTGGGATGCAGTGTTCCGTGGACTTACATCTGTTAATACAAGGACCACTCTACTCTCGTCTCTTCAGAAACCTGCGTAAAAATTTTTGGCCTAGTCCTAGCTGGGTGGCTAGTTAGTTAGAGCATCCTTCCTGTACATCAAGAGGTTGTGGGTTCGACTCCTGGTTGGGGCATGTAAGCAGAGGCAACCAATCGATGTTCCCCCCTCTCATACTGATGTCTCTCTCTCTCTCTCAACCTTCCTGTCTAAAATCAATGAACTTATCCTTGGGTGAGGATTAAAAAAACAATCTTTGCCTGACATACTAGTCTCTCACGTATAAATGGCGATCGTTATATTCATTGGCAAAAAAATTAGAAGCAATTTCTCTTGCACAATCAATCTTGCTAATAGACCCTGGTAAGTGGGGATTACCATGCCCATTTTCAGGTGTGGGGAATGGAAGTGCCGAGAAGCTAGTTTCAGAGTGACTCGCTGTCACTCAGAGAGACCGAGGTAGAGGAGAGATGCGCAGCTTCCACTGCTCACTGCCGCTGCAGTCCGGCAGGAGGCGCTATGCAGTGCCGGTGCGGCAAGTGCAGGTGACAGAATTTGGGGCTTGCCTCCTCGGGGACTTTGAGGAGCAGGTGAGACCAAGGCTGGCTGAAACCAGATTCAAAGCAGGTGGCTGTTGGGTGAGCTGCTGGTAGAGAGTATCAGTAGTTTCAGGTCTTGTAAGAGCGTATTTCCAGTACCCACCTTCCAAATAAGAACGGTTGGAGGCTCCTGGAAGGGGAAGAGGTTTTGACCTTGGATTTGCTTCTCACTGCTTGAGATACTGTGTAAGTAACGCGCTCCTGGAGCCTCCCCCTCCTAGTGTAAAACGGGAATTCTTCTCCTGTGCATTTTACGGGACTGAAGTGAAACAGAGAGAGAAATGCAAGGAAGTATTTACTAGGAACATCATCTAGGGAGGAACTGGGCTCTTGTACCACAAATAAATCAAACTGAAATAGTAGATTATATCCTGAATCTCTGAATTTAAAAAAAAAAAAAAAAAGAACTTGCTGGAACAATCAGTGTAATCTCTCAGGAAACAAGTGAAGCAGGTTAAATCCATTAAAGCAGGCACCACCTCAGTGACAAATGAACTATCATTATCAACTTATTTTTATGAGATTTGACTACAAATTGGTCCAAGTGGCACCCCAGGGATTATAAGTCCAAGACCTCTGCGTGTTACTGTAGCAGCGTTGGGACAGATAACGTGACCACCTGCAATAGCGCATGCTCGAGAGACACGCAGCTGATACCCCATTTGCCAAGTCACTGATCACCCCAATCACATCTGTGTAGACAATGCAGGCCGAGGAGTCTGCCTCAGAAATTGGGGATTCAGAAAGCTATGGCTTCTTGTTTCCCCGCCCCCCCCGGGCCACAGCATTGTTTTGATAGGATCTGGAACACTGCTCTGGTTGAAGGCTACAAAGCATTATTCATCAAATGAAGCCAAAATCAGGGACACAAATTAAATGTCCCCAAACTATAATTGTTTGCTTGCGAGGAAAGCTGCCTTTATCGGAGTGCCCAGGCCACCAAACAGAAAAGCCTTTTCGTCATTAGTTGAAGCTCCCTACAGAAGCCCCACCAATTTCTTCACCTCCTGGCACACGGGATATGCTAATTCCTTGGCTTTTGCTGACCCAACTTGTAAAACCTTCTCTAAGTGGTCCTTGTCCAACTTTAGTTTTTCAAGTTCACTCTTAATTGGAGCAAATTTCTCAATCACAGCATCTGCTACCAACAGCTTGTAGCGAGCCGTGTCGATCCTGGCGCTCTGGCGGACCACTTCCTCCACCGGCAGCCCGCTCACTGCGGAGTGGATGGCGACCAGGTTGGAGACGCCCGGGCGGCTGGCCGGATCGTAGGTGACCTCCGAGGTGAAGTCCGTCACCGCCTTGCGGAACTTCTGCACTATCTCCTCTGGGCTGTCTGTTATTCTGACGGTGGCCAGTTTGTCTGGGTCTGATTTCGACATTTTGGCAGAAGGATCACGGAGCGATTTTACCTTCTTCATCGATGCTTAGGTAAAAACACCAACACATACATCCCCAAAACAAAAACAAAAGAAAACAATGGCAACATAAAAAAAAAAACACCACCAGGAATGTCAGTGTCTAGATCTTTAAAAAAGCCAATAATACCAAATGACTTTATTATTTTTGTCTGATGATATAAATATGAAGTTCTCACTGTGCAAAATTCAAGCAATTTATACAAGCGAGAAAGTAAACATCATCTGAAATATGTAGTAATACCGTTAACATTTTGATTGTATTTTTACGTATTTTGAATGCACATGCACGCACAAAAATGTATAATCTTATACAAATAAAATTGTGTCAATCACACTGTTTTCACTGTGCACACCTTGAAAAAAAAGGACTGTTTCTTTCCTCTCCCTCTCTTTTCCTCTCTGTGCGCCCCTACTAGCTAATCACCCGTCACCCACAACCCAAACCAGTTTTGATGATCTGAGTCAGTCCTTCCAAGGACTGACACTCATAGGACACACACTTACACAACCCTTACCCAGGACTACATAAGTGTGTACAAACACACACACATGGGAGAAGCTTGTTTATGGCTCTGATAGAATCAAGATGTTAAGCTGCGCCTCATAAACCAGCGGTAGTAATAACTGCCTGTTTTATGGCTAATATAGAAGCATATAAAGTTGAAATAGGTAAAATAGTAACAGGCCAAAACATTGAAATGTTACTTATTGCCAAAAGAAGGTTGATTCTGGTGCATGGGGTGCCCTGAATTCATCTGTGGCAACTGTTGGAATAATTTAGAAATTTATATTCCCCTTATGTTTCTGAATTGATACTGGGAAGATGTTCTATTCCTTTAAAATGCCATCAGCTTAATAAAGATGGACAGAGCTGAGTTTGGTGATTCTGGCCCTGCCACAAGTTTACACAGCTACAAAAATGTTGGTAGAGATTTACAGCTTCTTTCCTCAGGAAGAGTCCAAACTAGCACGGCCTGGCCAGCTGCAGCTGAGGTCTCAGGTTCGGTAGGTGGACTGAACATTCCACCTCGGTTGTGCATTTAAGAAGGCAGAGTGTGAGGATTACCATGCCTTCTGGTTTCATCCGGTTATGATCCAGCCGTCCTCAACGACAGGGCTTTTGTCTTATTGTGGATAGGGAAGGCACGAAGGCATGGTGCACTGGTTCTGGAACCAGAAGAACTCAAGGCAGGGCCCAGCTTTGCTACTAACTCCAGACAGAACTCCAACACAAAGTTGGCCCTGCCAAGCCTTAGCCTCCTTATCCTTCAGATAGGGACAGGCACCTGTTCTACCAAATGATTGATATTTTATATACATATAAAACATACTTATATATATATATATATGGTAAGTCACAGAATATACTTGAAAATGATTATTTTTAGCTTTTAGTCTCTCCCATACTTTTCAAGCTTCTTTGATTATTTTATTCAATTATCCAGTGAGGTCTATAGTCCCACATGGGGGAAAAAGATGGGGGTCTAATTATAAATCCTGAAGCCTGTGCATGAGAAAGCCAAGTTGAGTCCCAAGAAAATTCCAAGCTTTGGTCCATTAGCCAATCCTTTCTTCAAAATGTGCCCTGATTATTAGACTTAACCAAGGTGATCACTTTATAAGTTATATAAATGTCCAATCACTATGTTGTATATCTGGAACTAATAAAATATTGCATGTCAATTATAACTAAAAAATGTTTTTAAATACTAAAGGATTTAAAAAAAAGCCCCAATTTATCAATTGCATGTTTGTTACTCACTTAGAATGGACTTGGGCTCCGGGAAGAACTCCCCATACTTCTTGTTAAACCCTCGTGCAAGATCCTGAACTAGCTCCATGTGCTGCACTTGATCCTCCCCGACAGGAACGTGTGTGGACCTTTAATAAAAGACAGACAGAAAACTCTGCAAGGCTCCTGCTTAGACGGAAATGATATTGCAAGCAGCTGCATTTCCTGTGCCTGTTTCACTGGTGGTGTTCGGCAAATGCTCTCCCACTACAGAGGGGATGTGGAGACCCATGTCTTTATCTGTGTGTCAGACAAATGCCAGAGACGTTTGTCTCCTTGAGTTCTCTTTCCTCCACAGCAGAAGAATACAGCCATCAACACCAGAGTGACAGGATCTCACTGGGAGGGAGGAATGGTATCTTAAATAGCGCAGGCTCTAAGCATAATTGTATTCTAAAACCACTCCCCCTTCCCTCACCCACTCAGCACATATTATCCTGGCTTTGACCAGATGCTTTTTACTTCAGAGCTTGTGCTTACACTTGAAAGACACTCCACCCAACTCCTCAAATCAAACATGGCAGACAGCTCTTCAGGCGAGAGTTTTCTTCCCTGTCACACAGGGTGTAACTCAAGATCTTTTTGAATTATGCTGTCAGTCCTGGCCGGGGAGTTCAGTTGGTTGGAGTGCCATCCCAATATGCCAAGATTGTGGGTTCAAGCCCTGGTCACGGCACATACAAGAATCAACTAATGAATACGTAAATAAGTGGGAAAACAAAGCAATGTCTTTCTCTCTCCAAAATAAATTTTAAAAAAGGAAATATGCTCTTTTGGTTTCAAGTACATTGCAATCACAGGACAATTAATATGCTGTAGGGAACTTAAAATAAATGAACAAAATCTACCAGTACAGTGTAGAGGGATCTCAAAAACAGTGGTGAATGAAAAAAAAGCAAGTTGCAGAAGATATTAATGTAAATCTTAAAGTACACATGAAAATTATATACATTGTTCATCAATGCATACATAAGTTAAAGAACATACTGGGAGCTTTTCCACAAATTCATGATCATAGCTGCCCCCAGAGAAGGAGGGGAAAGAATGAGCCTGAGGAGAAGAACAAAGGAGACTTGAATTATATCTGTAATATTTTAGGTTATTATACAATGAAGATGTGAAACAAAAATTACCAGAATACAGGGACTTCATTTATAATTATTTTAATCCTATATAAAAAGTTTGCAATGTTGAGTCATGGTGAGTTGTGTCAAACAAGGGAAGAATTCACCATTATACAGAAGTCTTGATGGAGAAAACTCTATACTGAACGGAGATGGGTGATTTTTATTTATCGATTTTAGAAAGAGAGGAAGGGTTGGGTAGGGGAAGAGAGAGAAACATCGATTTGTTGTTCCACTTCTTTATGCACTCATTGGTTGATTCTCGTATGTGCCCTGACTGGGGATCAAACCTGCAACCTTGCCAGATCAGGACAAAGCTCTAACCAACTGAGCTACAGGGCCAGGACAGGATTTTAACTCTTTAATGCTGGCTGGGGAGTTTACATTTGATAATACAGTTAATTACGTGCTACAGTTTCTTGACCAAGGAAGTTTGACATTCCCCCTGTGAAAGCAGCACCCTGAAAGTGAAAGTATTTAAATAATTATAAACTTTAAGAGAAAAAAACGATAGCTTTTAAAACAGCCACAGCCAAGAAAAATTGGTAGAAAACTATGGTGCTTTATTATACAAAGGAGAACTTCCTTGCCCAGGGATTAATGAATGATTCTTGAGAAACTGGCAAAGATCTTGCAATTTCCTTGTGAATTGCTGTCCACAGGCTACTGGCCCATTGGACGGAGCTCCAGAGCATGAGTCGGTGAAAGCAGTTCTGACTGGCACGAAGACCATTTAAGACAGTAAAATACTTGAGAACATTTTGAAAATTTTTGAAATATCCCTCATAATTTTAATCATTTTTATTTTTGCAAATTACTTTCCAGTCCTTGTTCTTGCCTCTATATAATAAATGCGTACTTTTATAAAACTGCAGTCATAATAGGCACACCACATTTTACGTTAACAGAAAGGGCATTTCCTATGTTTCCATGTGGCCTTCGTCAAGGGAATTGTAATAGAAGCCCAAGACTGCTCCGGAGCCGTAGTTACAGAATGATAAGGAACTTGCGTTATTTTGTGCGCAGATCTTTTCTGAATATTTATATAGGGAAAAATTTTGATTAGAGTAAAAAAAATTGATCTTTCACAATAACTGAAAACTGTCCTGAGACAAATCTGGCGAATGAAAGTTCCATACTTTCTGGTCAGAAACAAAGCAAAACTGTCAATTAATGAAACTAATATTTGTTTGATAAAATAATTCTGAATATATTTCCAAAAGAAGAGCTGATTAATATTTTGAGTATTAGGATAAGGAATAGGTTTTAAAGCAACTCTTTGATACTTGTTTTGCATGAAAGTCAAATAGAATTCATTTTATTTATTTTATTTTATTTAAAAAGTTTTTTATTTACTTACTTTAGACAGAGGGGAAGGGTGGGAGAAAGAGAAGGAGAGAAACATCAACGTGTGGTTGCCTCTCACGCACTCCCTACTGGGGACCTAGCCTGCAACCCAGGCATGTGCCCTAACTGGGAATCCAACTGGTGACCCTTTGGTTTGCAGGCCCCGTGCTCAATCCACTGAGCCACACCAGCCAGGGCCTCATTTTATTTATTTTTAAGAAATCCCTGAACATTAACTGTGTTTTCATGTAGTTCCTCATATACTCATGCAGTTGCCATGTGTGCATGTGTGCGTGTGCGTGTGTGTGAGATGCATTAGAGCACTCACTCACGATAACAGGCTTTGGGTCAGGCTTGCACTAAGTCCTGACTCTGCCACTCTTGTCTTATGTAACTTTGAGTAAATCACAGGGTTTCTTCATAAGTAACTTTTTTTTTACTGTAAATTGGGAGTAATAACATTTACCCCATACTATTGTGGAGATTAAATGAGACAATGCATGTCAAGCGCTTAGCACAGTGCCTGAAATTTGGCACATTTTCAAATAACGGCAGCTATGTAGAGAACAGAATTCTAAAAAGGACTATATGCACTGCATTTCAGAAAGGGGCTCAAGACACACTCCCTACGGAACTAGACGTGCAGTCGTTACCTGACTCTGACTCCAACTTCTCTCCATCTTGGCCAGAAATAGGGGCAGCTTGTGTGTGGAGGAAAAGCCCAGGTCATTATGCGTATTCAGCAAAGTGGCTAATCAAGACATGATGGAATATTTACTTAGATGTAAACTTTCACATTTCTTGACATTTCTAAAAACATAGCCTGGCCCTCTGGTTTTCTTCCATCACTGGAGAGCTTATCAATTTTCCAGTGAGGATCTGCCTGCCCCTTCTTTTCTGATTTCTAGGGCTCTGTCTCTAGCTCTGCTATCTCTCTGAAGGCTTAGGACTGTATCTCTGCCTTCCTACTGGATCCTGGCATTAAATAGCCCACACTCACTGCCAAACTCAACAATGATGAATCACCGTTCCAGGTTTGAAATGGTAACGGCATTGTGGTCCAAAATAATCTGTCTTAACTTTTTAACCTGGAATACCCATGAGGACAGAGGAAATATAAACAAGTGAAAACTAGCATCAAGATTTAAAACTATAGACAGAAGTTGATAAGACTTTTCATTAATGGTGAAGACCCATAGAACTGAACTAGACTGAGCAACTGGTTGAGCTTCTTGTAGCACAGAGTCGGAGTAAATGCCCCCATTGCCGGAAACCTACCCCCGCTGGAGATGAGGGCAGACATCCCTCCATTGTAGCTAGATTGCTGCTGACCCTCTTCTCGTCATCAGCCTGATTCGTTCTTTCCACACGCAGTCAGGAAAACAGCTTTCAGAAAGCAACTGTACAAGCAGTGGAGGCAGCAGGAACTGGTCACAGTGTATTGCATCCTTACAAGAATGAGAATGTGAGCAGGAACTTGCTTGTCTCACCCACTACTGTAGCCCAGGACATAGAGTGTTTTCTGGCCAGGCATGGGCAGCACTCAAGGAGCATTTGTTGAGTGAATGAAATATAGGAAAGTGCTGAAGGCACACAGTAGGAGAAAACTATCTCAGACCAGCAATGCTAACCTAGTAAAGGGACCCAAGCCATTGGACCGGCAGTGGAGCACACTGTTCTGCCCTCCTGGGGAATCACGAGCAGAGAATCCAGATAGTGTCCAAGTAGACAGAAGGTGGACACACGGGCCTGTCGTAGAGTTTGTCCATTGGCAGACACTATTTGAATATAGTTTCCTTGTTCCAGCATGGATTTAAAGACCCAACAAATAAAAATCAATCAAACAAACTAGTATAGGCTCAATATGGGGCCTATGAAAAAAAATGTGAACAAGGGAAAGACAACTTGAGACCCTGAGGAAGATCCGACATTTAAAAACGAACTTCTAGAAGAAACAGTTTTGTTTTTTGAAAGAAAACTGCTTGGTAACCTCAATAGGATTCAAAAAGACATGGTTGCTTTAAGACGAAAGCAAGAAGCCACAAAAGGAGAGAAAGATCGGCGGTGGTGAAAAACCGTAACATGGAGAGAAAGGGAAATGATGGAATAAAGAAAACTACACACGTAAGAGAAGAATCAGGAGCAGTAAAGGAGCAGCATCCTAAGGACAGGTCAGACCAGTGACCCGGGTGAGAAACGCAATGCTCCTCGAGAACTCACAGCAAGACGAGAAAGAGAAACGTGACCAGCAGCTGGCAGGTTGGAAGCCTGTCCTCGGACCTAAGATTATGGTCCTCCAGAGGAAGAAACCAGGGCCGTCAGAATAGAAGCCATAAACTTTACTAAGCACTTTTAATGTATTACTTGTTAAAGATTTTACTTATTTATTTTTAGAGAGATAGGAAGGGAAGGAGAAAGAGAGGGAGAGAAACATCAATGTGTATGAGATCAAACATTGATCGGTTGCCTCTCACATGCCCCCAACTGGGGACTGGCCCAAAATCCAAGCATGTGACCTGACTGGGAACTGAACCGGTGACCTTTCGGTCTGCAGGCTGGCAGTCAATTCACTGACCCACACGAGCCAGGGCTTAATGTATTAATATTGTACTTAATCCCATTTTATAGATGATGCAAGCTAAACAGAAAGAAATTCTCAGGCATGTAAAGGACTGGAAAAAAAATCTAAACGAAACCTAAGGACTCAAGAACTCAGAAGAGGAGATACTGAGGTATAAAGATGGGCTATAAACATGAAAACATAAAGTCTAAATTTTGGTTACAATTTGCAGTAGAAAATGCAATCTAAAATCAATACATTTATAACAATCTCTGTTGAAAATCCAGGTTAGTTAACAAAATCAAAACGAAGTGTGAGTATAGACTGAGGCTCTCAAAGTGTGATTAATAACCCATCTGATCACATGATACCATTTTTTACTTGGAACCATTGAAGACTCAAGGAATAACTTCTGAAAAGAGAGAAACTAATATACAAATGGACAACAGCCACACAATAAATGACCAAAAAACTATGATCCAAAACCTTTGGAGCACCCACAGCAGGAAGCCAAATCACAACCTCTGCAGTAACTGGCCCAGAATGGTCAAGACTTCCTCAATGACTGCCGGTGTCCCCATTCTCTGTCCTCGCTTTGTCCAACTCAGGACCAACCACAGAAAGTCAAAATGCTCCCCAAACGAATCACGTAAGACACCCCATTTCTACTTAGCCAGCCTCCAGCTTCCCCATGGCAACAACCTCAGAGCAGAAAGCACACCCGAAACCTTCCTTTCCTGTAAAGATTTCCCGCTCCTCGCCTGCCTTCGAGCTTCTAAGAAACACTGATGGTGGTTGACTCCCTTGCTGCAGCCAGCTCTGAAGTACTAGTCTGTGTGTGCCCACTTGTTTAGTTCAAAGACGCTCACCGCTAGAATAGAAATCAGAAATATACCTACCGAATCACTGGGGTATTTCAAGGCAAAGAAAACACAGTCTATATGGCGAAAGACAGAAAACAAAGAATCATTGAAAAACAGAAGACACTTAAATGATATGGAAAAACATAAGACAAAAAAACAGGATGCAAGTTGTTTTTGAAAATACACACAACATGAATGCACGTACAGGAGAAGCCACAGTAGTTGGAGTGGGGTCTTCGTCAGGCCGTTCCCAGGTCAGATGCCTGTTCTCCAGTTGGGTGTTCTTGGGCATGTATTTAACCTCCTTTTATACCTGCAGTCTTTTTTTTCGTTCTTAAAACTGACTAATAATAGTTCCTTCTCACGGGGTTCTTGGAGGGGAAAAACAGTGCATGCAAAGCGCACTCTCGTGCATGGCCTGTAGTCTGCAAACAAGAAATGTTTGCTTAAGAAACGAGTTTGCAGGAAATGCATCAATATGTTAATAACTACAGAAATAGCAGTGGTTTTTAATGTCTCCTATTTAATATGGAAAGAATGTTTTCACAACATAGAACATTGACATGAACCTGTGAGAGAGACTTGACTCTCCCACCACTAGACCCTGAAAAGGCAGAAAATGAAACCACGTGTCCTGGATAGTCTGTAACTCCAATGTGGAGAGCAGGGAGCTGGGTTTGTTGAGCGTGCTGCTCTTCTATCTGCGACAATGTTCCTCCCTGAATTCCTTCGAGTTGGCTCCTTTATTTCAGGTCTAAGCTGAGACAGCACCTTCTCAGTGAAGCCTTTCCTAACTACACTCTCCAAGGTTGGGTTCCCTCTCTTACTGTTTTTCAAGCTATCCTATTTATTGTCTTTAAGTATTAATCCCAATCTAATTATTTTATTTCATTTGTTTGTTTATTTAATGGTATGCTGTTTTCTCTCATGCTATAAAATAAGCTTTCTGAGAGCTTGTCTGTCTTACTTTTCAATGTATCTCCAGCACCTAGTAAAGGTGCCTGGTATGTATGAGGAGCTTAATAAATACTCGTTCAAAGAAGGGATGATCTTAAGAGGAAGCCACGATCGTCTACGTGAAGTCAGTCTAGTTTCATACCAAGATAAAAATTATAATAAAATCAGTTCGTGCTCAATGTAGAGGATAAAAGCATGGACTCAGAAGTCAGGCTCGCTGAATTTAAATCATAGCTCCACCAGTTTCAAGGCTTTCTTACCTTCTCTGAGTCTCGGTTTCCACTGTAAAATGGGGACCATAATGGTAGACTTGTTTCAAGGATGAAATGAGATGACCAAGCATGTACTTGACAGTAAGAGCTCAATAAACAATAGCAATTGATATAACATATATTCATTATTATCTGACATGGCGAAGGATAAAACGGTAACAGACATTTTGATTCTATTCCAGACCTTGGTGTGAGTACACTGCGACTTTTTTCGAGCCATGATCACTTTCCTTTCTAATGGCCGACATACCACAAGCATAAACACCGACTCATAACCCCAGGGACAGGGACAGACCTGGGCAGCCATCCTGACATGTGCGGATGCGAAACACATTTGAAACTGACAGCTCACGTATCTGATTAGGTAATTCCTAAGTATAAATGGCATGCTACAGGAAGCGTGAGAATTCTTTCAATTGCAGGAAAACAGGGACAGAACAATGAACGGGAAAGGTAAAATGCAGGGATGATGACAATGGACCAGGAAGCAGTTTCTCTCCTCCTCAGGTCTGTAAGTGAATTTAGGAAGTTGTACAAAGTGATGTGCAGTCGCTCATCACTTTGTCTGTCGCTCTCTTCCTCACAGCCTGGAGCACACCGTCCCTGGCCCAGTGAGTGGTACACACCACACTGTTCCTTTTTATGATTCCCTCAGCGCCCATAACCCTGCACACGCTGCTCTCGGAGGTGTACACGCCACCCTCCCCGCTTTTTACGTTTCTCTTCTTTGACTGGACTTCCCTACTCCTGTCTTGAAATTACAGTGACGCTGACGTGCAGGGGTCACCGTGACTCTTCCAAACCAAATTAGCCAACAGGGCAGGTTAAAAAGCAATTACGGTAGCCCATAGGAAATCACAATGGACTGCAACTAACACAGAAAAAACAATTACCATAATCAATACACTTTAAGCACATCAAAATGAATATTTCCACATGTCAAAATGGTTCCAGATTTACAAAGCAACCAAACTAAACAGAAAACACATTTAGTTTTCATGATGACTCTGCATGTGTCTTTGCCTTATGTCGGGTCCTTTCCTCTCTTCTTACCATTCTGTGAAGTTTGGCTTTCTTTTTTTTTAAAGATTTTAAAAATTTTAATTTTTTTCACCTGGCCCTATTGCTCTACTTGGGCTTCTTCATCTGATTTGAGTTTGTTTGTTTCTAGCCTTTCCTCCCTCTGCTCCTGCCGCTCCTTTCACCTCCTGTAATTTATCTTGGCCCTCACTTCTCATCCATGGAGTTTACACTTTACATTAATTCAGCCTGTCTTTGATTCTGCTCACTTATGGGGCCTCTACTCTTCACATTTGCAGCTTCTCTCCTCCGAGCCTTCCTTTCACTTCAAATAATTTAGTGCTGTTCTTTTAAAATTTATACCCTCCATAACGATATCCATATTAATGTCTTCTCTTTTTCTCCGTATTCTTTTTTTTCCCTTACCCTGAGTGTGCTTTCTTAGACACAACATAAAACAAAAGTCTTTCATAATTTTGATTGTTATAACTTCTGTCACATAATAATGCGTCTGATCTTCTCTGGTGACTAAACCATTTTTCTTTTGCTGAGTTCCTCGTTGCATTTACGTTCACTTGGGATCCACCCCAACCCTTTGGCAGAATTAGTGTCTAGATGAATAATCATTGCCTACATATATCTGCTGCCAGAGATTTGTTCTCTTGGTGTTTTGCCCCCCCTACTTCTTTGGCTGTGAGTTTCCCGTGCTGCGGCCTTTAACCAGCCCGGCTGGGACAGGAGTTTGGTGCCGTTTTCCCTCTCCTAAAGGATTAATTTGCCATCACTGGCTGCTGGCCGAATATGCTGTGATGACTCCCACTGTAGCAATTACTTACTGAAGACCTATGATGTGCAAAGCCTGGTGCCGGGAACTGGCAGAGACAGACTGAATGCGTATCTGTCCAGGGAGTCGAGGCTTCCAGGAGGAGAGAGAGCACACAGTGAAGCCACACATCCTTCTGGCCAGTCCCCTTGTGGTATCCCTACCTGGGTGAGCGGCAAGGCCATCAGTCCAGGAGCGGAGTCAGAAACACGGCATCGTCCCGGATGCCTCTCGCCCCACACATCCGCTCCGTTACAAGGCCTACGCACTCCACCTCATAACATCTCCTAAGTTTGTCTCCTTTCTTCATCTTTACTGTCGCCCTCCAGGTCCAAACAGACTAAAAAAGGGCCTCTCAGCAGACCGCCCCAGCTGCTTTTCCCTCCAGTTTAGTTTCTGTATTTTAATCAGTTCTTTTTTAAAACGTATACATTGCATTAGTTCACTCTGTCCTTATAATGCACAGATGGCTCCCCATGGCTTACAGGAGCGTGTTCTGGATGGTCCATTGACATCTCAGGGCCTTTCTCTCCCTGGAAGCTATTCCTCAGAGTGCCTTCCAGGAGGTTCTGGCTCTGCCTGAGAGCTGGGGAGTGACAGAGACACCATTGCTTTGGCAGTGGCGGGGGAGCATGAGGACGTCAGGAGAAGGCTGCAAGGAGGTCCGGCCAGAAGCTTCCAGGGTCTCCCGAAGATTGGGGCAGACTGGCCTCACAGACACAGGATGTCATGCAGGACCTGGAAGTCAGTCTCCAAAGCAGTTTGAGGAACTGATGATCTCAATTGTCCTTAGTGGCCACGTCTGATCCTCAGACCTTATACTGACTCAGTCCTTCTGTGGAATTACCAAGCAGGGCGTCTCCACCCAATCTTCTTATTCGCTCTGCTCTGCTTTTGTTTGCTTTTGGTTCTGTGCACTCACGGTTCCTCGGGACCTCGGTTTCCTCGTTCTCCTCCATCACCTCAGCTGTTGCTTTCACCATCTTCTCATCCTCTTCCCACACTCCCCTGTTCGAATTCTTGAGAAAGAAAGTGAGTGGCCAGGAAATCACTCCCGTCTCCATCTGGGTAGGTTGGTGGCACGGCTCTAAAACCTCACCTCCTTATCTGTAACGTGGGAAACACCCCCGAGCTGTGTGGCAGAGCTGGTGTGGCGAGAGTCTGAAAGGGAAGGTGTGTGCAGCAGCCAGCATGGCTGGGCCGGCAGCGCCCGCCACACGCTAATTCCGTCTTCCCCTCTCCCTCAAGTCCACGCCTCCTGCCTTTCTCCCGATTAGTGGTATTACAGGTGCTAAACAAGTATCTGCTGCATGTTAATAATAATACTGTGTGTATTATACTATGCATTATGTATGTATTATACAATGTTAATAATACTGTGTGTGTGTGTGTGTGCGTGTGTAGGGAGAGAGAGTGAGAGAAATATATACTTAGTATATGGCCAACCATTTGAAATTAGGTACTCAAAGAACAAAAACAAAAACGCAGAGGCAAAATAAAAATCATGAGCCCTCGCTATTTTTGAGCATTCGGCCTCTCTCAAATATCTGCTGTTTTATTGTGCTCTCACACTGAAGACGGCCTCAGCTGTGCGCTTCTGGATTCCTCACCAAGCAGGGTCGCACGGCCCTGTCACACACTCACCTGAACAGCTCCCCGTCCCGTGCCCTTCCCAGACCATGCACCCCTCACTCTCAGGCGGGTTTTGACGAAAGCAAACACTGAATGTACTTGCCGTGCATGAACACTTTACACTTTACGAAGGGGCCACACATATTATAGATTTGCTGGTGAGAGAAAATGCAAATATTCATTCTCTTTCCTTCTTCCTATCGGCCTTTGTTTTTTGTGTCCATCTTCATTTATAATGTGCCCATTCACAGACATCCTGGCGATGAGCTTTTTTTAAAATCCAGCAATATCTGAGCCCAAACTAAACACAATCAAACAAAAAACACCCCAAGTGCTTGAGCTCTGCGACACAGAAAACAATGGAATGGCTAAAAATCAGACTTGGGTTTGAGTCCTGCCTCTGCTACTTATTATTGAGCAATTAGGACTTTCTCAACTTGGGAGGAAGCATAATAAAACAGATGAGGAATGAATGTTAGCAGAATAAATGCTGTAGTAAACCAGACCTGATTTTATAGGACTTGTCTGCATGCTTTGTAGTGGTCCAAACGACACACATGCCCAGGAAATGTGGGATTTGTGTGGGGTGGCAGTGGCTCCCCTGGGAACAGTCTGACGGAAGGCGGCCAGAAAAAAGAGCCCAAAGGAACAGTCTATGAGCTGAGCATGTGCAGCTGGCAGCAGCGGGTCCGGCCTGAGACCAGGCAGGAGGGAAATGTGGGGATGCTGTTTCCCTTAAGAAAAGGAGCATGCAGGTGTCTGTTCCATGTGTATGATCTAATTATTGCATTACAGGTAGGTAGTTCCCTAGGCTATGGAGTAGACAGACATCTTAAATACAGATAATTACTTAGCTTTATAGAAAAATACTTTTAA
Source organism: Macrotus californicus (assembly GCA_007922815.1). NCBI lineage: Eukaryota > Metazoa > Chordata > Mammalia > Chiroptera > Phyllostomidae > Macrotus > Macrotus californicus. The sequence continues at coordinate 19,022 of VMDR010007137.1, read as the reverse complement.
AGATTTTATTTATTTATTTTTGGAGAGAGAGGAAAGCAAGGAGAGAGGGAGAGAAACATCAATGTGTGGTTGCCTCTCGCATGCCCCCTACTGGGGACCTGGCCCACAACCCAGGTATGTGCTCTGACTGGGAATTAAACCAGTGACCCTTTGGTTTGCAGGTCTGCACTCAATCCACTGAGCCACACCAGCCAGGGCTATAGGAAAATGCTTTTATCTATTCGTTTTAACAAGTTGTGTGTAAAATACCAGGATCCTGATGGGAGTAAATAAGGATCTGCCACCATAATCACCCTTTCAGAAAACAGGAGAAAGAAAAGCATCTTCTACCATTCTAAGTACATGTTCTAATCAGCAAATCGATCAGCAAGAGTTAAAGAAGGAATATTTACAACATGAAAATATTTTTGCTACTGGGAGTGGGCTGGGGATAACTGAGGTTGGTAAAGAATGCCTTCCCTGGAAGCGCACTGACCAGTGGTGTGAGGACCTGCCAACACCGGGCAGAGTGAGATAGACAGGAAGCTGTCAGAAGCTCTTAGTGGTTACCTGCCACAGCTGAAACAGTTACTGTTTTGTATAAGAAAAGAGAACACTCACAACCTGAGCCATGGCTCAGAAAATGGCTGAAATATAAAGGGTCTGGCAGAAGGAAGGCCTGCTGGAATGTGGTGGGTAGGGTAATACTACGGGTGTAACAATTTATAGTTTTAATTTAAACATGTCACTGAAAATGTCATATGATGTGCTTGAATGTGATATTGTTATATTACAGAATTACATGCTGATGATTTTGTAATAAAAGACTTTGTAATAAAAAAGGGGCATTATTTGTGCTGGACTCTATATTTATTATACACTTAGAATACATAAAAATTTCTGTATTTAGCCCTGGCCAGTGTGGCTCAGTGGACTGAGCACTAGGCTGACAGCCAAGGGGTCACCAGTTTGATTCCTGGTTGGAGCACATGCCTTGGTTGTGGGCCAGCCCCCCCCACCCAGTAGGGGGCAGGAGGCAGCCATGCATTGATGTTTCTCTCCTTCTCTCTCTCCTTTCCCCTCTCTCTGGAAATAAATAAAATCTTTCATAAAAATTTCTGTATTTATATATAAAAACAACATTTTTAGCCCTGGCTGGGGTGGCTCGGTAGATTGAGCGCCGGCCTGTGAACCAAAAGGTCGCCAGTTCGATTCCCAGTCAGGTCACAATCTTGGGCTGTGGGCCAGGGCCCCAGTTGGGGGCATGTGAGAGGCAACTGATCATGTTTCTCTCTCTCTTTCTCCCTCCCTCCCCCTCTTTCTAAAAAAGTAAATAAATAAAATCTTTAAAAATAATATATTTATCGGCATATAAATATAATGTATAAAATAATATATAATATAAAAATATATAATATATGACACATATCTTTAGAATATGTAGAGATTTAGAGATCTTAAGGAACTATTTTTGCCAGATTCATCCTTTTCAAATGTTGTTCTTACACTCTTAAAATGTTTGCATTGATTATATGCGAGGTGATTTCAATTTATACAAAATCTGTTGAACAACCCCCCTGAGCATTAACCCACTTTGTAGATGAGAGAAACTGGAGTATTTTATCACTCCGCCAATTGTATTTTGGGCAACTGATGAAGGTAAATTCATCATCGCTTTAGCGTGTATGACCTTGGGTGGTCCTGGCTGTTCACGTGATCTTGTCTCCTGACAGAATTACTGGCTCCATCAGGAAGGTCGGCACGGGCCTCTGGAGACCAGAACCAGGCTCAAGGCTCCAGCGTTCCCTGACGGACTGCGTAGCTTTGGGAAAACTGTTTAGCTTCATCTGGTCGCATTTGTAAAACCAGAGGTTAAAGAGGAGGCCTTTTAATGCCCTTTCCCACTCTGAGGGCCCTGTTATCACAAAGAGGGCAATCCTTCCTGGTAAACTTGACTCTTTCACAGCCTTGAGCTCAGAGGACTTTGCCATTACAGCCCTGGAACTGTTAAGGAAGTCTACCATGTTCATGTGCTTCCATCTCCTGGTGCTAAAAAAATCTCAGCCCATGGCTCTAGAAACAAGTAGCCCTTGAAAATGAAATTAGACATAAGATTGTCATTGTCAAAGACATCATCATCATCAACCATAACCAAGTGGCAGCTCTCAGTCCCAGCACTGGTGGCCCATATTTCATTTTAACCTTTTAATAATCCTATGTGGGATAAGTATTACTCCTATTTTACAAATTAGAAATCAAGGCTTTTTACAGAATCTGCTAAGTAAATATGCTACTTTGTTAGGAAATATATGATCAGATCTTCCTTAGACTTTCACTTACTATTCCTGGGAAAAAGTATTATAGGCTTCCCAGAATAAATCAAAAGTCACTTATAATAAATATTAAATGCTTCCGGGAGCCTAGCATTCAAGTTAATACAAGAAACAGACACATAATCTTTATATACACATTTTAATCAGAATTAAAGATAGCCTGCACGTAAGATTCAGTATTCCTTATCTCAATGTTTCAAGTGCCCAATTGCTGCCCGCAGGTGGTAGCTACAGTCGTGGGAGGCACAGACACATCTCATAACTGCAGGCGAGTCCTACTGAACAGCACTGCTTTAGACTCTAGAATGTCTGAGAAATCAACCCGGGAAACTCTTGACATTTAATTGTTACTGGGGAAGTTCACGCTGCTGAGCGGCTAAGAGCACAAATTCTGCACCCAAACTTTCTAGCCTCAAATACTGGGTTCAAGCTACATGTCTCTGAGCAAGTTACTAACCACTCTACGCCTTAGCTCCCGCATCTGTAAAATGGGGATGGTCACGGTGCGACTTTTGCAAGGAGTTGTAAGCACTCAACAGGCTAATGTATGGGAAGCACTTACAACAGTGCCCAGCACGTGCGCGCTATTTAAGCGTTAGAGCTTAATGCTACTAGCTTCACTTTGGAACATACGTCCATACTTGAGTATCTGTCACTGCAGAATAGATGCAAACCAGTTCTTGTGTCTGATCCTTTCTGTGTCCACCTTCCCCCCGAGCCCAACATAGCTGGAATAGGTTAAAACGACCCCTGGTCTGCAGAAGGATGCGTGAGACCAGGTGCTCTCAGCTCCTTACTTGTACAGCAGGATGTCAGCCGCCTGGAGCACCGGGTACGTGAGCAGGCCCACAGTTCCATCGTGCTTCTGCCTGGCGGCCTTTGCCTGTGGGGTGAAAAAGAGGGAAAGAAATCCGACATGAACCTAGTTACACTGCTAAGTTAAGAAATCTTTATAGCAGGCAAAGGGTAATCTGAAGCCACCTGTAAAAACACTGCATCTTGGTTCCTTTCAGCAGCTGGAGCCATCTTCCGGCTGGCTCGTCTTCATGCTCCAGGCCTGGGCAGGAATAAGGGGAGTCTACTCCACCACTGCCTTGGTCTCTTGTTCATTTTATTAAGCTAAGGGCGTAAGCGTTCCTAAGTTTCCAAATCAGACACATTCCTGATTTCACAGGTAAGACCAGGAAATGTCATGAAATCAACTGTCTGTAAATTAGCATAATATCCACTGCCTGTTGTTTGTCTGGGGGACCTCCCAGTAAGTCCACACTGTGCTGCTGACAGAACTGGAGTGTTCCCTTGCAATCACATTCAAGCAAACAGCAAATCCTCCCCGCCCCCAAATCACGGCATTTAAAAAATAAAAAGAAGAGAAATTTTCATCTACCAAGCCTAATGATCTGCATTGATCTTAAAAGTAAAGTGATTCCAATGAGCAGGCCAGGTTGTAGAGAACAGAATATCTCCTTAACGGGGAAGCTGATGGAAACACCAGACGTGACATTAGAAATAGTTAATAACCGGTGAGCAGTGGGTGCCGACTACGAGTACGTTCTGCTGAGTACGAGCCCTGGCGGTGCCAGCTCCCTGCTGCAGTTCAACGGGGCCGACAGGTTCTCTGAGTCGAGCTGCTTATTAGCAGGGAATAGAGTGTGCAGTTCACTGGTAATTGCTTCCAAGGCCCAGGTACCTCACTGCATATAAAATGATAGATAGATATCGTGGTGTGCAGATAAATCTCATTTGTTTAGTTAACATGAATCTCTTCTCAGAAGTCCTTTTATGACTGAATGGATCGAACAACTGAATTTATGGACTTGGACGATCCCCAGCATCAGGCTCAACAACGGTCCCAACTCGGGCTGCCCAACAACATGCAGACACGCCCCCTGGGTCAGGGTCTGAAAGGCAAGAGCTTTGCTCTTCAACCATCTTAACGTCAGGTTCCGTAACTCACTTACAAACTTAAACTCCCTGGCTACTGCTTCAAGGGGTTTCTGGCTCACAGCAGCTATGCTGTGGGCCATTCAAAGGCAACGTGAAAGTTCAAACCCAGTTCCCCCAGCACATCTCCTCACAACGTCCCTGATAAAGGCCGGTCCCCAACGATCCCTGGGTAGAGATCATGAAAGTTTGATTTGGAAATGAGCAAATGGGAAGAGCTCAATTTTTAAAAATTGCCACTGCATTAGATTTATAGTCTTTTTATATTAGAGGACTGGATCTTGAAATTACAAAGAGAAGGGAAGGATGTGGAGAGCACTAATATTTATTGAGTGCTTATTATCAACCCCAGATGGCTTATATCTGTTATCTCATTAATCCTCCCAATATCCCTGACCTTGGCAGCCCTGACCCCACCTTTCCACTGCCAGGTCCCACCCCTCACTGCCCCAGTCAAAACAGAGCTGGTGTTCTTAGATCCAGAACCTTCCCTCTTTCTCTGTCATACCTTCTGATCACTTGTTTCCCTGCCTTTTCTCAAACAGACGACAAGCCTCATGAAAGGGGCCACATCCATCTGTCCTGGTGACTGCTGAACCTCTAGCACCTAGTGTGATAGAAGACTTGGAGAAGCATCGCAAGTCCTTGTCAACGAAGAAATGACCACAGAAGGCAGTAACGTGCTCCAGGTTAAGGCTGGCATTGTTTTCCCTACAAATATGAAATTACAGGCTCAGGGGAAGGCTCCTCCAGAGTATCATCACGACATTCACTAGCGAGCGTTACCAGGAGGTCCTCAGACACTATTTTCAAAGAGGAACATTTCCCATTAAATTAGTAATCAGCTGTTATAAAAAAAGGATTTCGGCATGCAATGGAGTGTTAGAGCACTATGATAAACCGGGAAAGTCTTGCCTAAAGCTAAAATGTGGTAGAGAACATCGCAGAATTCTGTTGTGAATTCTTGTCAGGTAACGATTCTGCAGCATCATCAATGCCTCTTGTTTAAGCACTGTCATGTTAAGCTCTGTCCACGGACCTCTGAGGCATATGCAGAGCTGCTGAGGCAGCTTGCTGGAAAGAAGCTTGAAACTGAAATTAGCATTGACATAGTCAGGGCCCATCTACCCCTGGGTTATCCAATTGCAAAAATAAATGGAAGTAAAGTGCTGTGAATTATCAAATTTATCTTTCTTAGTTGAACTTCTAAGAAAAAGTCTAGCCTCAATTTTTCTGTGGGTTTGAACTGTTGCCTGGACTCAACTTGTTTAAATATTAAATAAAATATGTTGTCTCTTCTGCCCACAATGAAAGCATTCTGGCCTCACTGCCAGTTAATCCCAGTGCCGATGGGATAACTTCAGAGTCCAGCAATCCAGATATGGTGATTGTTTGTTAATTATAATGTGGCAGCTTCAAAGTCATTACCAAGTCTATCCAAAGGTTACTCTGACTCAACCACACACAGATAAAAATCAAGTAATAAGTTGGATATTTTTACCCAGTTTTTCAGTTGCAAGGAATCTTAGAGAATTCTTTTAATTTCCATTTAATACCACAAGGCACAGAGTTTAAAGATAGCTCTTCTAGTTACTAGGGAGATGCAGACCAGGAAAGTCAGTAACTTGGGATTCCCAGAGCCTACCACAGAAATAAAGAGAGGGAGAAAATAGCTCAAATGCAGACCTTGAAAATAGGCATTTACCTTCCACTGGTGTAAATGCTGTAATCGGGGTAGTCTGACCATGCAGGTGAGGATCCAACTTAACTGTGTGTGTTCAGCCACCTAAAGAAATAAAACAAAACGTTAACAAAGGCGATCAATGTTTTCTGGCATACCCGACAAAACTAAACAGACAGGTGTTACCTTAAATGGCTGAAAATACCCAAAATCCAGGTGATTTTGAAAAGGAGAGGTGACAGGGACAAATTCAGAATGCACACGATTTCAGGTGAAGAAGAAATCTTCAAAACTAACCAACACGATTTGCGAATCTAGTGTTTAAACCCTCTTCACAACATCCCTTTGAAGCAGCTGACCGGCCTGTTTCAAAATCTTCCGTGGGAGGATTTCATTAAATCCTATTGCCTCTTTAAAAAGCCAAGGTCATTAAGAAACACACACGTACACACAGGTTCAAATCCAGTCTAAATGACTTCTAACTATATGAGAGTAGCTGTAATACCTGACATGTAAATGGCAGAGAAAGGTATTGGACCTAAAGATTGGTCCTGTAGACCTAGAATAAGGAAAAACTCAGGAATCACTTTATCATCTGAAAGGGAATTTTTATAGTTTCGAGTTGTGCCTCCTCTTCTTCCTCTTGTTCCCTCTTCCTTCTTCCTCTTTTCCCCCTTTTTAAAAAAGAAGTCTAGTCAACAAAAAAATATAGCCTTTTCCCAATTTGTTTTTGTTTTAACCAAATTTAATCGAGTCACCAAACCTGGTTACAATTGGGGTGGTTCCTGGGCCCAGGCCAGGTTCCAAGTGATGACCTGGAATTTGAGGCCTATGCGTCTTGTTTCCGGACCCTGGAGATTCCCAGCCTTCATCCACTGTGGCTTTACTTGTGTCCATATGATTTCCTTCAAAAGCAGAGACTGTTGCCAACTCTGAAAAGTGGCCCCAAATGTGTTCTTTGTGGGTTTTGCAAAAGGAACATAAAGGGATGGGGCTGAATCAGCCCAGGCCTATTTTACTAGCAAGGAATCGCCATCTGGCTTAAGCTAGTTTCTCATTTTTTCCCTCAAGTCATGGAGAGGGAAGAGTTGTTTTTCACATGTTTGACAAGGAATCGCTTTTCAAGTTTTGCAAGCTGCTGGGCTGAATCTGTCATCTTTCTTCCAAGAGTCATTGGGGCCTCACTGAGGGCAGTGACTTTGACAGCACTGTCCATGCAAATTGCTAACTGCTGCCGTAAACAAACAGCCGTCAGACAAGCGCAGGGACGCTGGATGGCAAGCGGGCTCAAGTTGCTTCTAATCATCAAGCAGAACACACACCTATTAGAACTAATAAAACAAGAGCTGGTTTTTGGCATGAAGAAGTAGGAGAGGATTTTTTTGTTTCTTCTTTACTGAACTGGGGAGAGGAATAACGTAGAAAATAACAGTGGACGTGCGGACAGAGACAAGATGATTCCCTTCCTTCAACATGGGCTCACACGGTTAGCTTTGGCAATATGCAAACAGCCAGCATCAGGTCCCCATGAGGTCAAGTATTTTCCTTGGAGTAGCATTTTATATTTTATTTTAATATATGAAATGAGACTTTAATATTCTGCAGAGATCTCCCTGGTGTTTCTAAATAAGGGGGCATAAAATGAATCCAAATTATTCTTAGACACAAAAAAAGTTGGCAAGAGGTCAAAGACAATTAATTTTCACAACTTATTATTACTAATTATGTAAGAAGAGTAGAACACTTCAGGATTTGTTTTTTTGATTTACTCATATTTCCAGGACAGCCGCTTGGCAAGGTTCAGATCTGTATCCGGAGAAAAGTAAAAATGGCATCTCAACATAGTATGTTTTGGGTTATACTGCGAAACCAAAAACACAATGATAATATGATCTGTTTGAGCCACAGAAAAACAAAATCGTGACACGATGAGGTGGCCATCCACAAACAAGTCACTAGTGATCGAAGACTTCGGACCCCTAATGGTAACAGTGAAGATACATGTGTTCGTCAGTTACAGCACTTCCGCCTCACCTTGTTTGTTGCTGTCAATCAAGAGTCTGACACACGGTAGGTGCTCAATAAATACTTTTTGAGTGTATGATCAATATCAAAGGCTTCAGAAAGAATGGTTAGGACCAAAGAGAATCTATTACATTTAGCAACAGACTTGTTGGTCATCCAGGCACAAGCAGTTTCTGGGGAGCGATTGGAAGGATGCTAAAGTATAGAGGGGTGGGTTGAAGTGTGAGTAGGAGGCAGGAGATGAAGACAGATGTGCAAGAAGTAAGGCTAAGAGCTCTTAACCCCCCCTCGAAGAACTGGTTAAGAGCTCTCTCTTTAAAGTGAAACTGCCTGGGCCCTAATGCGAGTTCTGCCATTATTAGCTGGGTGACCCTGGATAAGGGACTTAACTTCTCTGTGCCTCAGTTTCATCATTTATAAAATGAAATGAACAACAGTATCCACCTGACAGTGTTTAGAACAGTATCTAGCACAAGTAAGCACTCAATAAATGGTAGTTATTATCATGGATCACTTTTAGGAAGACTTTTAATTTTTAATTTTGAGATGATAGATTCATATACAGTTATAAGAAATAATATAGAGACCCAGTACACCCGTGGCCCAGTTCTCCCAATGGCAACATCTTGCATAACTGTAATACAATATCACAACCAAGAAAATGCATCTGGTACAAGCCATCCACCCTATTTAGATTTCATCAGTTTTCCCTGCACTCATTGTGTGGGTATATTTAGTCCTACACAATTTTATCACATCTAAGATATTTGTTTTAGGAAAGGGTAGAGATGGCGGTAACTAGGAGGAAGGGTAGGCCTACTTTACAAAACATCTTCCACTAAACAGGAGGAGAGGAAATAAATATAGATGAGGTTCTATCCTGTGGGAGAGAAGCAGGGAGCAGGAAGTTAGAGGACTTCACACGTAAGGGCTCTATTGTCCTCTGGACATAGAAGACGGGGTGATTCGAAACAAATGGGATGAGGAATATACTCAACAGAATTGCTGGGTTTGATGGGGAAGAACAAAAGATCTTCTGGAACAGATCTCTATAAGGCATGATGTCTTGTGGGTGTTTTTGTGAATTAAAGAGGGCAATCATTTGTAATATATGCTCTTGGGGAAACACTGGTATTCTTGAAGATGGACTAGGGTTCTGCCTAAGTAATAAGTCTTTAAAAATTTTTGCAGAAAAAATCAAAGCAGTTGGTTGCATCTTTAATTTTCTTTGGCCAGTAAGGATTTTTAACAGGATCCAAGAAGTACTAAACACAAAGCAGGATATCTGGATAAATTAAACTCCATTAAAATGGACAACTCTTTACCCGACACCGTCATTTCAAGAGGGAAAAGACAAGTTACAGAGCAGGAGACGATATTTATAAACCTTTATAGAATATATTGGTATACAGGAAATGTGAAAACTCCTACAAATTCATAAGAAAATGGCAGACAAACCTACGAAAATTGGCCAAATGCACTGAATGCAAATTAAACTGGTATCATTGTGATACCACCACACACACATCGGGATGATTAAGTGAAAAAGCCGAGTCATACCAAGTATGGCGAGGACATTAAATAAACAGAACTCTTATACATTGCTGTGGGATGTAAACTGGTAGTATATCAACTTTAAAAACTATGTCCACTAACGCTCAACATTCATACAACATATGACCAAGGTAGTCCATTTCTAGGTACATATCTAACAAGAATGACATCAAAAATATGTGTGCAGGAATATAATGTGACCACCCCAAACTGTAAGCAATCCAGCCGCCCGCCTCTGTAGAATAGATGAACAGGGGTATACCCACACAACGGAACGCCATAGCAATGAGGATGGATGAACAGTTTCGTTCAACCACCCAGGTCAATCTCATAAAGGCAATGTTGAATGAAAACAAAAGGGTATGCACTAAATAATTCAAATTATATTAAATTCAGAAACACGTTATCTTGGCAGAGGGGTAGTTGAGGCTGCAAAGGGGCCTGAAGAGCATTCTGGGTATGAGTTATGTGGGTGTGTTCAGTGTGTGAAAACAGGTAAGAGGCAGTAAATCCAGTGACACTGGGCCTTGAATCAAATGAAATTAAAACCTTTTTGGTGTTTAAAACAAGGTAATGGGACTTCTGGAACAGATGAGTGACCCCTGAGAAACTGCTCCTTCACAAAAGCAATGGAAACACTAGCAAACACTGTCCAAGTCAACTTTTTCCAAACTGTGAAAATTAATCCAAGGTGGCAATAACCGGAAGAGTATTTATTTAAGAAAAACATCCAAATCTCAGTGAAAACAGAGAGCTTTGTGGCATTTTAACTCATCCCATTCCCATCAGCCTCCCCCCCAGGTCTGTGGTAGCCATGGAAACCAGCCGCCTACTTGCCACGGGATGCGGAAAACTCCGGTTGGAGTGCCTCAGAAAGGCCCATCTCCGGAGAACTGTCACTGCTTGGCCTGACAGCTCCCTGGAAAAGCCCCATGTGCAGGGTTGCTGTCATTTGACCTGTCTTAGAGCTCATGCATTCGGAAAAGCCTGGGACATTTTTCAGAAATAATCAGCAGCAAAGACTTAATATTGCAGCTGCCTGAGGTGCTGACACCAGCAGGGGAAAACACGAGGCTGGTCAAAAAACTTCAAGGGAAAGAAAAGCTGCAAAATGATATGCCCACTGGGTGCTCTGAAAAGACCTGACATGTTCCTGGGCATCTGGAAGGCCACATGCACGTGCTGGGCTATGCACAGGACCAGGAAAGGCCTGAGCAGACCCTCATCTCTCACTTCTGGCTCACCTCAAGGTCCTGTGAAAGCTCCCTGGCCAAGGATCGAAAGTATAGGATCAAGCCAATTTGGAAATTTCTGTTCAGTCAGTACCTGAGCTCAAGCTAACCCAGCAGAGACTGTGGTGGCCAGGCATAGTATTGAAGACAGACGTTACAGAATTGCTGCAGAAAAGCACTAAACAAACAAACAAACAAACAAACAGTAACTACAAACATGAACCACAGGTATGGGGGATTTCACTAGTGGATTCTAACAAACATTAAAAAAATTAATACCAATTATTCACAATCTCTTCCAGAAACTGAAAGAGGAGAGCACACTTCCCTACTCACTCTAAGAGGCCAGGATTACCTTGATACCCCAAACAGGCAAGGACATCACAACAATAGAAAACTACAGACCCATGCCCCTTGTGAATATAGATTCACAAGAGGATGCAAAAATCCTCACCAAAATACTAGCAAATTAATCCGACAATACACAGAAAAATCACACAACGTCAGCAAGCAGGATTTATTCTGGAAACATGGGCTTGGTTTACTATCCCAAAATCAATCAATGTAATATTACAGTAATCTAGACAACACAGTACTGGTGTAAGGATAGAATATACGAATATATGTGTAGACCAACAGAATAGAATTTGAAGTCCAGAAGTACCTCTATCTACCTATGCTCAACTGATTTTCAACAAGGGTGCTGGGGCAATTCCAATGGGGGGAAGAACAGTCTTTTCCACAAATGAGCTGGAACAACTGAATACCTACATGCAAAAGAATGAAGGTGAACCCCTACCTCACACCATACATAAAGATTAAGTTAGAATGGATCGCAGGCTTACATGTAACAGCCAAAGAGATAAAATGTTTAGGAAACACATAGCAGTAAATCTCTGGGTCCTCGGCTGCAGCAGTAGTGTATTAAACACAACACCAAGAGCACAAGCAACAAAAGAAAACAAATAGATACGTTGATCTTCATCGAACTTTGAAAATTCTGTGCTTCAGAAAACATCGTCAAGAACGGGAAAGGCAACTCACAAAATGGAAGAAGCATATGTTCGCGAATCATATATCTGACGAGGGGCTTGTATTCAGAATATATAAAGACTTCTAATAACTCAATCATAACGAAACGGATAATCTAGTTTAAAAAATGGACAAAGGATTTGAAAAAAACATTTCCCCAAAGATATACACAAATGGCCAATGGGCACATGAAAAGATGCTGAGCATCATCAGTCACTAGAAAAATGCAAGTCAAAACCACAGGGAGATGCTACTCGATGCTCATTAGGACAGGTAAAACAATTTTTTTTTTTAACAAGACAGAGAATAACAAGTTTGGAGAAGGAAAGAGGATTTGGAATGCTTACAGGTTGTTGGTGCAACCCTCATACAAAGTGGAAGAGCCACTTTAAAAACAGTTTAACATTTCCTCAAAATGCTAACTACAGAGTTACCATATGACCCAGCAGTTCCACTCCAGGTATACACCAAGATAACTGAAAATACATATCCACACAAAAACTTGACACAAACGTTCATAGCAGCATTTTTCATCATAGTTTCACAATAGTGCAAATAGCCCAAATGTCCACTGACTGAGAGTGAACTGTGGTATGTCCACACAATGCAACATCAGTCAGAAACAAAAACCCCTGGAGGGCTGGTAGACATCACAACGCAGACAAACCCTGAAGACACTATGCTGACTGAAAGGAGTCAATCACAAAAGAACGTGCCATATGATTCCATTTGTGTGAAACGTCCAGACAGGGCAAACCGATACAAGGCAAAGTAGACCAGAGGTCGTCAGGGAGAGGGCAGACGGCCGATGGGAGTGAATGCCCACGGGTAAAGGGTTTCCTTCTGGAATGATGAAAATGTTCCAAAACTGATTGTGGTGGTGGACACACAGCTCTGAATGTACTAGAGGTCATTAAATGTGCACTTTAAACGAGTGAACTGTATGATATGTGAATTATACCTCAAGAAAACTGTTAAAAAAGCTGTGCAGATGGAGTTCATCACAACCATCCATGAATTATTCTGTGGCGATGCAGCTAACAGTTTGAGTAGTCCTCATTTTCTGACCTTTGACAAGGTCTCTATTTCCCTCCACACAGGAGGAAAATCCTTTCAAAATGGCCCCAGGGGAGAATGGGTTCTTATCTATGAACAAAGGTAAAGATACCAGCACTGCTGGTGTGTTTGACGAGACTCCCCTTCTCACTTACACCGTTCTGGTCAGGTGTTCAGCTCTACCTCTCCACTATGACCACTCGTCATTGTCGGCAATGGTGATGGTATCAAGTCGTCACTGGCTGGAAACGTTCAGCAGCATCTGACACAACCGATGACTTCTTCCACTACGATTCATCTTCTCGCTTGGCTCTCAGACACCGAGTTACTGTAGTTTCTCTTCCCGTCCCAATAGTTTCCCCTTTCGGTCTCTTCCGTGTAATTCCCACCCTTTTCCCTGATCTCTTAACACATTGCATACCACATAGAAATCTCTAAGACATATGCCAGGGACCACACGTTTTTGGGCAAACTGCATGCTATTTAAATTGTCATAACTACAGATCGTCTCTGGAATCGTCAAAACAGTCATCCGCATCTTCGATCTCACTAGGAATATCTGATAAATTATCATTAAATACTTCTGGAAGTGTATCAGTTTCATTGGTTTCCTTCCTTTTTCTGAGAGGGGGCATTTCTAAAAGCTCCAGGAACTTGAAGACAAAGACTGTTCGAATGACCAAAATACAATGTAACTGCAATGCTTTATGGGTTCATACAATTATACAGTTTTTCGTAGATTGACCTGCATGGTTTCCACCAATGAGATCGCTTCATTCGATGTGGACAAGACAGTGTGTTGACATCTAAGGTCCATAACAGCTGGCACGCAAAACACGCGAAAACTCGTGTGCGGTATGCAATGTGTTAATACTGTAGGCACCCAGGGTTCAGTCCTTGTTTCTTTACCTCCATTCTTTTTGGCACTCATTCCTGCAAATTCATCGCATCTCATGGCTTTATGCGCAATCTGCACAACCGATGACTTCTAAAGTCCTAACTCCAGCCAGACCTCCTTGCTGAGCTCCAGGCCCACTCATCCAGCTGTCTGCACCCTTCTGTGGTTCTCTAATGGCATCTCCAACTCAACGCTCATCATCTCTGTTGGTGGCAACTTCATCTTTGCAGTTACTTAGGCAAAACCCTCTTTTTCTCTTGTACTCTGTATGTAATTCATCTGCCAATCTTGGTGCTTCTACATTCAAAATCCCGTCAGAATCTGACCACTTTTGACCACTTCTGCTGCTACCCTCTGGTCTACGGCATCATCAAGTCTCAGCTGCATTCCTGTAATAACTTCTGAACTGGCCTCTCTGTTCTACCCTAGCTCCCGAACTGTCTGTTCTTAACATAACAGCCAAAGTGGCCCCTTTAAAACATACATCATGTCACTTCTCTGCTCAAAACCCTGCACTTCCCATTTCCTCAGAGTATAAGCCAACAGTCCTCACAATGGACGATGAGACCAGGCACGGTCCCCTATTCAACCCCATCTTATCTGTGACTCGGACCCTCCTCCTCTTCCTCTTTGCTCCCCCTTCTTGGGTTTCCTGAACACCCCAGGTATGCTACCACCTTAGGTGCTTTTTTCTGGCCCTTTCCTCTGATAGCAATCCTCTTGCCCCAGATATTTACCTGACTAAGTCCCTCACCTTGAATCTTTGCTCAAATATTATCCAGGGGATTTACCCAGACCACACTCTTTAAAATACCGATCTGTTTCCCTCAACACTGCTCTTCATTCCCCTTAATTTTTTTCTGTATAACCTATCACCTACTAATATACTTTATGTTTGGCTTAGTTATTATACTTATTATTTATTTTGTGTTACCCCAACAAAGTACCATGGCAGCAAAGATTTTTGTCTGTTTTCTTCATCAATATAACATGAATACCTAGCACAGTACCTAGGACACAGTAAATGCTCAATAAACATTTGTTACATAAATACATGAGTAAAATTAAAGGTTTATTAAGAGGAGAATGTCTAAATAAAATATAGCATATTTATATAGTGGCATATTACACAATAAATAGAGGGGGTGAGCTAGATTTATATGTCTAAATATAAGATCACAAAAACATACTGCTGTGTGAAAAAAGGAAATTCCAAAAACATACTACAATATGGCACCACTTACGTTTTATATATATATATATGACATAATATATATATATTTAATCATGTTCTTTCTTCTGCGTATCAAAACTCATACCAAACAATGAGTTCTGGGTTGCAAAAGAGGATTTATTTTCCGCACCTGGATGTAGTCTTTGCCCACAAATTAAACAAAAACACAAGTGCTACACTTATGTAATATATTTTTTTTAAAAAGCCACATAAATAACCATATTAAGTGTTGTTCACTGAATTATACACAAAAACGAGCATGAAAAATTGGCTCCACTGATATACATCAAATCCAAGATTTTGGTTGCCTGGGGACAGGGAAGAGGGACCCAGGGAAGAGGGGCAAAGGGAGGAGAGGACAAGTACCCAAGGGTACTTCATAATTACTTTTCAGCTTCATAATTATTTTTCAACATAAGGAAGTCAAGCAAATATAACAGAATGTTAACACCGGTCATCCTTGGTGTTGGGAACGTGAATGTTTGCTATATTTTCCATAGTTTTAAACTTTTTCAAAAATAATCAACAAAAAGAATATAGAATAGCATGATTCCAAAAGATATAGTGGCTAGGTATCAAGAAAACCCATTTAAACAATTAACTGGTTTAGTAAATACTGGCTCGAATGTCTGAGATACCCTCAGTGTCCCTTGGAATTTTACTATTTCCCATAAATGTTATCTTTCCAGGCATCAGGTCCTATAAGTTTGGGTTAGTACACCTGGAAAACTGTTCAGACTCACAAATTCCCAATTACCATTTCCCCTCGGAAATTAGCAATTTCATGCTGAGTTATTTTTATTAGACTCTTATCATGCCTATGTCAAATCCCCTTAACAGGAACCTTGTTTGGGGATCTGATTTTAATTAAAAGAGCTCTGTCATCAATGGCAAACCCTTCAAGTGGTCTGCCTTCTGTCAGTATTTATGTTCACCAGTGAACATCCTTCTGTACATATTTGGATTTTTCTTATTTTTTCTTAGTCCTATACTTCTGAAGCTGAATAAATAACTTCAATCAGTCTGCTCTTGACTCAAAAGTCACCTCCATTTAAATTCTGTTGCTTATTTTGTATATGTGTACACATATGTATTTTTTATCTATAGCGTTATATTAGTCAGCTTTCTCTAGACAATGCTGGGTAACAAATAACCCCAAATATAAATGGCTTACAGCAATGGCTTCTCATTCACATTATGTACTGGCAGTTGTAGGCTGGCTATCACTCTGCTTTATATAACTTCTCATTCCAGGATACAAACTGAAGGACTATTGCCATTTGGAACATGGTATTCTCAAGTTAGAAGGAAAAAGAGCAAAAGAGTTAGCACAAACATGGAGCAGCTATTAAAAGAGTCTGAATGGGCATGGTATACATCATACCCACTCAGTTTCCATTGGCTAAAAGCAAGTCACATGGCCAAGGCCAACATCAGGGGGCGGGGGAAGAAGAGATGCTTCTCCCAGAGGATGCGCTGTTGGTCATTCAGCCATGAATAAGGGCACAGAATCCCGAGACACGGGGTTAGCAAGCTTCTCTCACAGGCCAAATGTGGCTTGTGGATCGTTTTGTTCAGACCATGGGCTAAGAATGTTTTTAAAAAGTTTAGGGGTAGTAAATTTTTTAAAAAGGGAGAGAGAGAGAGAAGGATAAGGTGAAAGAGGAGGAGGGGAAGAAGATGAGGTGATAGTGGCAGCGGTGACAGAGACCACATGTGCCCTAAAAGCCGAAAATATTTGCTATCTGTGCCATTATAGAAGAAGCTGGCTGATCTCTGTTCTTACAGGACATGAACATGAAAAATTAGGAGCCGTAACAATCTACCATAAGCACCTCCTGAAAATCAGCTAACTTGAGGAAGGGTTTATGGCAGACAGTTTAAAAGAAAATCTCTCTCTTCAGTAACTTTTTATGTTAAATTTCTATGTGGGCATATATGATAACTCTAGGAATTCCTGTCTCACAAAATAACGAAGGCTTTTGGACTATATGAAAGCTAAAAACTTTTGTTCATCAAAGGATACAAGCAACCCACGAGATGGGAGAAAGCAAAGAACCCGCACAACTCAAAGCAAAAAAACAAACAAACCATGTGGTTAAAAAATGAGCCAAAAAACTTGAACAGACATTCCTCTAATGAAGCAACAGAAATGGCCAACAAGCATACAAAGAGATGCTCGACATCAGTAATTATGAGGGAAATGCAAATTAAAACTATAGTTTTCTGAATGTTTACAGCAAGTTCTTCTGAAAATATTTTGTTATTAAGTCTAAAGAGAGGCACCACCATTAATCTGACACCCTCACTCGCTTCTGCCCACCCTCCAATTGCACTCCACCCCCAAACAAGCCGAGGCGCCTGGGTCGGGGGCAGTGTGTGCACAGGAGGGTAGGACGAAAGGAAGTTATCGCTTGCCATGTGCTGTATGTCATATCATTTAAATCACCCACCACAGACATGTAAGGGGGGTTCAGAGAGGTGAAGTAACTTAACCAGTGTGTCCAAAGAGGTCCCAGTGCGATTCAGGACAATAAGATCTGGCCTCAAAGTCTGTACTCTTTCCACTCTGAGAGTAAAAAAAAAATCTCCTCTTGAAAATATAATTAAGATATGACCTAAGTCTGTGGCCCAGAAGGGAGGGTGGGCCAACACCACAATGTGCCCATCGAGTCACACAGGAGCCCAGACCTGGGAAAAAGTGGCACTACCTGGAAACTTCTTAGAGAAGGAAACGACACGAGGACTTGAGTTATATAATAATCTTCCTAAGCCTTTCTTATTTGTGCCATGGGCCGTTTAGACCCTCTGTCTCTTCCTAGGGACTTGGGAGGTGATGCCAGTGTTACGAATAGATGCCTCAAGTCCACCAATCTATCGGATGTTTGTTTGCTTCCTTTTGATTGTGAGTGGAATGTGCACCTGTTGTTGGTAGCCTAACAACTTCGACAGGTCAACAAATATAAGTCTGTATTCAAATATGCTTCCAGTATTGCTAGGATCCGTGAAAGCACGAGAGATTCTCTGTCCAGGTTTTGGCCATGGTGTTCCACCTCCAGGATAAGGGACAATGGGTCAGGTACAACTTCTGCTCTTATTCAGTGAGCCAAGACTCATGTAGTCAGTTCCGTGGGCCTTCATTCTGAAACTGATTCCCCCACAGCTCCCTTTCCTTTATTATTATTGATTTCCATTTCCTGGGAAAGAAAACATGACTCTAATTAGAGAATGAGGCCACATTCTAAAGCGGCAGATTCCGTTCTCTTCCCTCGACTCTTCCCTGGACTGTTTGGACCCTCTGTAACATGATGTCTGTGGTTGAAACTGTCCTTTGCTTCTAGCCTTGGCAGAAAGCCATGCCCCAAACTACGAACTCCAGCTTTTATCTTCCATCTGCAGGGTGATTCATTGGAAGGAAAGTAACAGCTTAAGATGTGGAGACACACACCTCAGAGACAGCTGTGGGAATCAGATTGGATCTGCACTCAAGCCTGCTGGAAATAAAAGACCATTGACTTTGGCATTGGGATGAAAACCTCTGCCAAACACACATAGATGGTTGGTCTCTCTCTCTCTCTCTCTCATTCTCTCTCTCTCTCTCTCTCTCACTCACACACACACACACACACACACACACACCTTTCACAGGAGACGCTCTGTAAAATTCCCCACATATGGCAAACATATTTTAGGGGAAGCACCATGACTAGAGGCCAGTGGGAGAGAAAGAAAAAGAAAATAATGAGAAAAATCTTCAATAAGCCTAAATTGTTCCAGTCAGACTGCTGAGAAAGAATGCAAAGGATTGGAGATGAAAATTATTGGTAAAATCAGCATTTATAACACAGCTAAATTCTTTCCCTACTTCAGATGTTACTAGAACTCACTCTGAAGTGCAATAATAGCACCTGGGGAACTAGCTTTTACATTTAGCTATAAGTGCTTTGCTTAACACAACAAATATCCATGAAAAGCGCACATTCTATAAAATAAAAAAATTCTCTAATTTACAGTTTCAAATATTCTTAATTTTACTTGCAAATAATTGTGGGGA